>PVLC010015922.1:7320-36484 GCA_004027655.1 Graphiurus murinus
CTCTCTCTCTCTCTCTCTCTCTCTCTCTCTCTCACACACACACACACACACACACACACACACACTGGAATATCAGGGAACTAACACTTGGCCAAGCATTGTCATCTATGAAGACACCAAAGCTTAAAGCTTGGAACAGGTAACAAGGCCTAGACTCACCATGTTAATAGTGTCCCATATGAAGCCAGGGCAGGGACTTTATGTGGCCCCACATCAGCAGCAGCCCCTAACTCCCAATAGAAGTAGACATGAGTTTTTATCTAGAGGAAATCTCTCGGAATTCTCATGCTTCATGTTCAAATCTAAGCTCATAAGCAAACACTAAAATACACAAAAGCCATTAATAGAGTCCTCAGAGACCAAAGGTAAACAAACAAATAAACAAACAAAAATATAAATGCCTGAGAACTTACTGGAATTGTCAGAGTATAAAATCAAATATGAAATCTTTGTAGAAAAAAAGTTAAAAAGGCAAGCCAGTAAGGGAATATGAAAATCAGCTAGACAGAATTAAAAAAAGAACTAAATAGATCTTTTAGAAATGAAAGGTATAATCATTGAAATGGATAGACTTTGGGTTAGGCATAGCTGAAGAAAGAACTTGTGAAGTAGGAGATAGAGCAAATAATGTTCCAGATATGAAGATATAGAAAATATGAAGGCAAGACTGAAACATGCAGGACCAAAGAAAAGTTTTTAAAAGGTGCAAACCTGGACAGTTTTAATGAAATGAACTAAAGAGAATAAGCTTTTAAAACCAGTCAGAAAGAAAGGTAGAATGCCTGCAAAAGAATGATTATACCAAAAATGGACTTCTTCTAACAGTAAAAATGGGAGTCAGAAAGCACTGGAAAAGTATCTTCAAAGTGCTGAAAGAAGAAACTGTCAACATAGAAATGTGTACTCAGCAAACTGTTTTTCAATGTTTTGTTGTTTTTTTTTTTCACAAATACTTCAATAAAAATTTTTGGTTTTTATTGAACATTTGTTTCAATTTAAAAAATTTTGAAAAACATCTGTTTTGCTACCCATACGTCTTCACTGAGAGAAATTCTTTGTTTTTTAGTTTAGTTTTTGTTTTTTGGTCCTGGAGGTTGAACCCAGAAGCATTCTATCTTTGAGCTATTCCCCCAGCCCTATTTGTTTGTTATTTATTTTTATTTTGAAACAGGGTCTTGCTATGATGCTGAGGGACCTCACTAAATTGCCGAGGCTGGCCTCAAACCTGTGACCCTCCTGCCTCAGCCTCCCAAGTACTAGGATGACAGGCATGTACCACCATGCCTGGCACTGAGAAAAATTCAAAACAATGGATCTCAGGAAGAAAGGAAACCTGGGATGCAAGGAGATTGCTAAGCATATGGATAAAACTCAAACAAACCTGAGCTGTGTACAATAATGCAGATGATTATACATTACTTTTACATATGATTTGTAGGGTCAAAAGAAAAGACAATAAAATACTGGGAAATGATGTGAGCTAAGTTGGGGAGGTCGGAGTCGGTGTATTTTAAGCTCTGGCTTAACTCTTGTTTTGTGTGTTGAATTCCAGGTTCACTGTTTCTGTGGATCTGGAATTCAGGGAGGATGAGGCAGAGCAGATCTGGTTCATGATCTCTCACAAGGCCACCACTGGAGATGCAATGGTCAAGGCTGGAGCCACTGGGGCTGGCCGGACATTCTTTATTCACACGGTCTTGGGTTTTCCTTTGTCACAGCATGGCCTTGGGACACTTGTGGTGTTTGCATGATACCGGCTTTCTCAGTGCTGTGTGCATAGAGAACTGTGGGTACTGTAGTGAACTTGGTTGAGGAGTAACATAGTACCCTCTGGTGGCCTCTGGGGGGAGTGACATGGTGTCCCTTCAGAGACCTCACGTGGGGAGTGATGGAGCATCCCTTCCACTGTACTCTCTTGGTTGAGGCAGCCACAAAGTCCCACAAGGTACCAGAGGGGAAGGAGTCCTAGGTAGATCCACCCCACATGGAACAAATTTGAAAATCACATCATGAGAAGAGCACATATGCTAGAAGATGCTGTGGTCTTCTCTGGAGAATACAGTCTGCTAGTCTGCCCTTAACCCATGATAATTTATAGCCTTCACATATTCAAAATAAACCCAGTCATTCCCTGAAGGCCCCCGGGATCTGTCCCACACAGCATCAACTTAAGGTCCCAAGATGGCCAAACAGTTCAAAGAGGAAACATATCAACAACAAAACTAAGAAAAAGATAACCTAGAAACAAAAATAAAGCTGAGGGGGATTCAGAAATCTAACACTGACTCTGAAAGGCCTAATACAATTAGCAAACCACTAGTAAGGCTGATAAATGGAAACTATTTAAAAGTAGATTTTTCTATGAATCCATGTTAAAAACAAAGGAAAATTGTAGTACACACACACACTCACACACACACACACACACACACACATACACACACACACAAACACGCACTGGGTAATTTTTAAAAATTGTAAACATAAAAACACAGCATATCTGAGCATGGTGGCATACAGTTGTAATCCCAGTACTTGGGAGACTGAGACAGAAGGATCACAGGTTGGAGGCCAGCTTCAGCAACTTTTCGAGGCTCTGTTTTAAAATAGAAATATTGTAAAAATAGGATTGGGGTGTAGCTTAGAGGTAGAATGCCCTAGAGCTCCATCTTCAGTATCCCCCCAAAATACATAAGTGGTTCTGTAACTTTTAGGCATATTGGTAGAATATTTTTCAATGATAAAGAATGGTATTCATGATTAATTTTAATAAATATTGCAATGTTCATGGCAGAATATTAGGTAGAAATAAGCACATCGTGTGTATGCTTCAATATAACAACTCTATGCATAGAAAAATCTTTAAAGCAATGAATCAGCATTTTCCAAAATTGTCCCATAGGTTTGTAACAGGAAAAAAATTGTTTTAAGAAAAGCAGCTCTTAAAATTTTATTCTTTCTTCTACCATTAATGCAGTCTACTGGTCCAGCAGCTCTGGGTGAGAGGGACAGAGAACAGGAATGAAGCCCCAAGATTGCACGTGTGGGGTCCTGCCCTTCCAGATCTATGTGAGCCTAACCTTAATTCCCATGTATGTACTCAATTCAGTCAGAAGGTTCTCTGTACCTCCCAGACACATTGTCCTGGGAGCAGGTGAGGTGGGCATCACACCAGCACCTGGCAGGTAGCACCTGACTCAGAGCAGCTACTGCATAAATGTCCTCCTGTTTGCTTCCCTCTGAAGAGCTCTCATCCTCAGCCTGAAATGGCAAAGCACAATTATTACGTAATTAAATCAATATTAGATCAGGCCCAGTTCTTGTTGTACTTTCATGCAGGCCACCGAGAGCAGGTTGTTTCCCAGTGAAAATGCATCAGGATTTGGCCTAGAAAACGTACTGGATTGAGTATATATCAGGTATTGAGACCATTGGGCAAATAATTTGCATCAGTTTTCTCTCACACATCTCTCCTCAGCCCTCTTTTTAGGTTTGCTTCAATTGTGCATTTTTCTTTCATAGTAGATTGCTAGTAAGTTCCAATTTCAGGGTAAAGAGAAATGGGCAGAGAATTTTCTGAAAACCAGTAGGTCAGTACTGGCTGTGTCATCTAAGGTAATTTGCTTAGCCTTTGTCTGAGAGGTGAGGAAAACCCCACAGTGAGCACCACAATTCTATTTTGAAAATATAATATATGTGCATGGATCTGTTTATTACTAATTTTTAGCGGTCCAAGAGAGACTCAAGGAACTGGTTTTGCTTCCAGAGTTGTATCTGAATAATGCAAGAGAATAGAATTATTGGAATGAGCTGAAAGGGAAGAAAGAAGGATGGAGGGGTGTAAAAGGGAGAGAGGTGTTGAAATCATTGGGAACCAAAGGCACTTAGGATAGAAAAAATCAGAGATGTTTAAATTCAGAATTAACAGTGGCAGAATAGAGGAAGACAGCACATTTCGGTTGCTCTGAGATTCAAAATTGAACTAGCAGGAAGATTGCTTCTTGGCAAGAGAAGAAAAGCAGTAAAAACTCAACAGAAGAAAGACAGTCAAAATGCAGTTGAATTGGAGGCAGCACAAAGAACAGAAGACTGAAAAGAACTCCATGTGTCTCATCTATAGAGCAAAGAGCTGAAGTGGGAGCCATCTTGAGTTTTCCCTGGAACTGGTGGCTGCCCAAATCCAATGACTCTTGGAGACCAGCTCCAGCAAAGAGAAGGTTCAATACTATGGGGCCAGAGATTGCAGAGAAACAACACAAAGAAGCAATCACATTCTTTTTCCCACACTCAAAAACCTCAAGATTGTGAATCCCAAACTGCCCAACCAAATCACCCAGAAAATTACTGTGGCTACAGCTGAATTCATCAGGACTGAGTAACTACCAACCCTCCCTGCAGGGACCCAGGTGACTACAGCTGACCTCATCAAGACCATGAGTTTACAAACCATCCTAGCAGGAGCCTGCATGGATACAGGGACACCCGTAGCAACAACCAAACTTGTGGGGTCCATGAATTTGCAGACCATCCCTGTGGAGGTGGGAGCTGGGGCTACAGTAGGTCACACCAGAAATTTAATTAGCAGACAGTTCTTAGGGAAACTTGGGTAGGACACAGAGTCAGCAGTCCACCCTGCCCCAGCAGCTCTCCAGTAATAACCACCAGACCAGCAATGGTGGTGTCCTTTGGGGTGACTCAGCCAACTGTGTTGAAGGCTTGGAAGGCTATAATTTCTCACCCTGTGGATTTTGGGTATAGAGACCAGTAACCTGCAAGACCTCAAATACTGAAGCTGTCAGAGCAGCAGCAATGTCCCTAGAGCTAAATAACTCAGCCAGCCATGCCCCAGGCGCAGAAGGGTACAACCTGTCCCCTGGCTGTGGAGTTTTAGCCCCTCAAGCAGAGAGGTAAGTGGTTGGCTTGGTTTCATGAATCACAGCTAGAAGAGCAGCAGCAACGTCCCTGGGATACATTTAACTCAGCCACACCGCAGGCTAGGTATGCTACAATCACAGGCCCTGCTGAATTTGGTTCAGGTGCGCATAGAGGCTAGCAGCCAATTAGAGACTGATAGTTACTATATCCTATTAAAGAGGTTCTGATTATATGAAACAGATTCACGGAGGCAAATATATGCCCCCAGAACAGGACTTATTATAAAGGTACAATGAACAGACAAAGGACCCACACACAAAGAGGAAGAGGATCCCAACACAACCGAGAATCATGAAAACAAGGAAACAAAGGCCAATAAGGAATCATGAAAACAAGGAAACGAAGGCCAATAAGGAAACAATAAATTACCACAACTTCACAGCAATGGAGATCACCAATACAAAGCTGTAGGAAATGCTAGGAGAATTCAGAATGTTCATTATTGATATGATCAAAGAGCTTAAAATAAAATCAGAGAATGTATATAGGATATGAAAGAATATACTGGTAACGAAATTGAGGCCCTAAATAAGAAGCAAAAAGAAGTTCTGAACAAAATGAAGGACACAATGAATAAAATGAAGTTCTCAACAGAAACCATCCCTGGCAGACTAGACTACATGGAAAATAGAGTCTCATTCTTAGAAGACAGCTCATTCAATAAAGACCACAAAGTTAATAATATAGAGGACAACAAAACCAGAATATTCAAGAGATCTGGGAAAATAGGAAAGAACCAAATTAATGGATAATAGGCCTTAAGAACGCCTGGAAGCACAAACCAAGGGGATTAAAAACGTTTTCAGAGAAATGATATCAGAGAATTACCCAAACATGGGACACAAAATGAGATGGACATCTACATATAGTAGACATTCAGAACCCCAATTAGGCAACTCAAAGAAGTTCTTCATGGCTCATAACAATCAAAATGATTAAAATGGAGGTCCAGGAGACAATCTTAACTGCACCCAGAGCAGAAGGATGGATTCACTCCAGATTTCTCAACTGAAATAGTGAAACACAGGAGGGCTTGTTATGTTATGCTCCAAACCTTGAAAGAAAACAATTTCCAACCAAGAGTGCTATATCCAGCAAAGAAAACTTTCAAAATTGATGGAGAAATAAAAATTTTTCAAGACAAGCAGAAACTAAAAGAATCCATGACTATGAAGCTAGCACTAGAGAAAATACTTAAAGAAATAAACCACAAAGAAGAAACAAGACCCAGAGATGGGATGAATTCCACCAGATGAGCAGCTAAGCAAAGGAGAAACAATGCTATCAGAACATACAGCTCAAAATGACAAGAAATAAAAATCATCTCTCAATAATAACATTGAATATCAAGTCTCAACTCCCTGATTAAAAGCCATAGGCTGTCAAAGAGAATTAAAGACCATAATCTAACATTATGCTACTTGCAATAAACTCACCTTACAGGCACAGATATTCATAGGCTAATGGCAAAGAATGAAAAAAGATATTCCGTAAAAATAGAGACTAAAACAAGCAAGGGTAGCAACTCTCATATTTGATAAAGCGAACTTTAAGCTAAAACTTATCAGAAGAGGCAAAGTGGGTCATTTCTCACTGGTGAAAGTAATAATCCCACAAGAAGATATAATAGTAAACATTTATGCCCCCAAAGTGGGTGCACCCACTTTTATAAACAAACATTAAGACTCAGATAGCCCCCAGTACAATATTGTTGGAAAAATTTCAACACCCTTTTCACACCACTAAATATATCTTCCAGACAAAAGATCAGTAATGACTCTTCAGACCTAAAGAATAGTATAAATAAAATAGATCTAATCAACATATACAGAATACTCCATCCAACTACCCCTGAATACACAGTATTCTCAGCTGCCCATGGTGGCTTCTCCAAAATAGACAATTTTCATGGCCACAAAGAAAGTACCATCAAATTTTAAAAATGTAATATTATTCCTTGGATCTTTCAAAATCATAATAAAATGAAAGTAGAAATCAACAACAAGAAGACTCAGATTAATTAAATAAATACATGAAGACTGAATGATACACTTTTGAATGAGGACTGGGTCACAGAAGAAATAAGGGAATCAATTAAAAAATTCCTAGAATTAAAAAAATAAAGATACAACATGGGACACTATCACCTTTCCTTTTCAAAATAATACTCAAAACTCTAGCTAGAGCAATAAGGCAATAGAAGAAAATCAAAGGAATACAAACAAGAAAAGAAGAACTAAAATTATCTTTATTTGCAAATTACATGATCCTCTACTTAGAATACCCCCAAAACTCAAACAAAAGACTTCTAGAGCTGATTAACAAATTCAGAAAAGAGTAGAATACAAAAAAAATCAATCTGACCCGGGTGTGGTGGCACATGCTTGTAATCCCAGCATTTGGGAGGCTGAGACTGGAGGATCCGGGTTCGCAACCAGTCTCAGCTACTTAGTGAGGCCCTCTGCAACTTAGTGAGACCCTGTTTCAAAATAAAGAATAATAGGACTGGAAGTATAGCTCAGAGGTAGAATGCCCCTGAGTTCAATCCCCAGTACTGCAAAAAACAAAACAAAACAAAATCTGAAAAAATTATTAGGTTTCTATACATCAATAATAAATCCATTGAAAAAGAAATCCAGAGAACAATTCCATCCACAAGAGCCATAAAAAAAAAGACAAAACAAAACCTAGGAATAAATCTAACCAAGGAGGTAAAAGACCACTAAAAAAAAAATTTTTTTCCTTTTTTTTTGGTGGTGCTAGGAACTGAATCCAGGGGCACTCTACCTCCAAACTGCACCCCCAGCCCTATTTTTATTCTTTATTTTGAAACAGGGTCTCACTAACTTGTCAAGTGCAGCATTAAGTAGCTGAGGCTGAGCTGGGCGTGGTGGCACATGCTTATAATCCCAGCATTTGGGAGGCTGAGACTGGAGGATCTGGGTTCGCGGCCAGCCTCAGCTACCTAGGGAGGCACTCAGCAACTTAGTGACTCCGCAACTTAGTGAGACCCTGTTTCAAAATAAAAAATAAAAAAATAGGGCTGAGGGTGTAGCTCGGAGGTAGAATACCCCTGAGTTCAATCCCCAGTACCGCAAAAAACAAAACAAAATAAAAGTAGCTGAGGCTGGCCACAAGCCCTCGATCTTCCTTTCTCAACCTCCCAAGTACTAGGATTACAAGCATGTACCACCATGCCTGGCTCTACAATGAAATTTACAAAACACTACATAAAGGAATTGAAGAGGATTTTAGAAAATGCAAAGACCACCCATGCTCTTAGATAGGCAAAATAAATATCATCAAAATGAGCAGTCTACCAAAAGTAATCTACAAATTCATTGCAATTCCTATTAAAATATCAATGTCATTCTTCACAGAGCTAGAAAAATCAGTTCTAAAATTCATATGAGAAAAGAATACCCAGAATAGTCAAAGCAATTCTCAGCAATAAGAAGCATACAGGAAACATCACAATACCTGACTTCAAATTATACTACAGAGCCACACATGATGATGCATGCCTGTAATCCCAGTACTTGGGAGTTTGAGACAGGAGGATCAGAGGTTCACAGCCAGCCTCAGCAACTTACAGCAAGGCCCTCCACAACTTAGACCCTATTTCAAATTAAAATATAAAATAGGGCTGGGGGTGAAGCTCAGAGGTAGAATGCCCTGTGATTTAATGCCCTGTACCATACCAAAAATTGTACTATAGTGCTATAGTAAGAAACAGCATGGTAGTGGCACAAAACAGACACATAGACTAATGGAACAGAACAGAATATATAGAAACAAATCCACATACTTTTAGCCAAATGGTTTTTTACAAAGTTGCCAAAAACATACACTGGAGATAAGACAGCCTTTTCAACAAATAGGGTTGGGAAAACTGATTATCCATTTGTGGAAAAATGGAATTAATCCCCAACATTTTACCCTGCACAAGAATCAACTCAATATGGATCAAGGACCTGGAAATTAGACCAGAGACTTTGATATCACTAGAGGAGGACATAGGACCAACACTGCGACACACAGCACTGGTAGAAACGAAGCTCAGGTAATGAAAATGAGGGTTAATAAATGTGATGACAATAAACAAAAAAGTTTCTGTGAAACAAAGGAACCATCAAGAGTCTAAAGAGAGAGCTTATAGAATGGGAGAAGATCTTTGCTAGCTACTCCTCTGATAGAATACTTGTATCTAGAATATACAAAGAACTAAAAAAAAAAAAAAAATCTAACACGAAAACACCAAATAGCCTAATCAAGAAATGGGCTATTGAACTAGACACTTCACAAAAGAAGAAATACAAATGTCCAATAAATACATGAAAAATAATCAACATCATTAGTAATCAGGGAGATGCAAATCAAAACTGCACTGAGATTTCATCTAACTCAAATTAGAATAGCAATCAGCAAGAATATAAACAACAATAAATGCTGGCAAGAATGTGGGTAAATAGGAACTCTTCTACACTGTTGGTGGGATTGCAAATTAGTGCAGCTGCTATGGAGATCAATGTGGAGATTCCTCAGAAAACTGGGAATGGATCCACCACATGATCCAGCTATACCACTCCTGGGTATCTTTTCAAAGGAATTGAAATTGGAATGTTATAGTGATAAACGCATATCCATGTTTATAGCAGCACAATTGACAATAGCCAAATCATGGAACCAAACTAGGTGTCAATCAACAGATGAATGGATTACAAAATTATGGGATATGCACACAATGGAATTCTACTCAGCCATAAAGAACAACAAAATTATGTCACTTGCAGGAAAATGGGTGGATCTGGAGAACATTATATTAAGTGAGGTTAGCCAGTCACAGAAAATGGAGGGTCATATGTTTTGTGTCATGCATGGAAGCTAGGGAGTAATTGGGATGCAAGAGGGACTTTAGATAAAGAACCCCAGTGGAGTGATGGAAGGGGTCTGGCGGAGGTGGGGGAGAATTGATGAAGGAAACACTTCCACTGATGTTAGGTACATATGTGAGAATACCAATGCCAACCTCGATATCACGTATGGGAGGGGGGAGGAGCGGGGGGAGCTCACCATGTGCTGTGCGCATAGGTGTTCCTGTCACACCGAACTACATTATGATGTGAGAGTACAATGCACTGATAAAAGTACACTTAAAATCACTTATAAGTTGTCAGAAAAAGGTGTCTCCTAAGGTTGTTTCCCCTCAATTCTGTCTCACCACCTTTGGCTCCTGATGTTTCTCTGTGTGGCCGTGCGTTTTTGCATATGCTGTTGGTGTCTGCACAATCCTGTGTGTGTGTGTACATGGTGAAGGGACTGCGGTGTCATTCAGCCGGGAACAGTCAGGGCTTTTGGGGACAGAGCAGCCCTGCAAATGTCCCCTTCCCAGGGGCTTTCCAAATGAAGTCCTGGGGACTGCAGCCTTTGTCCTGCCTGTGGGGAGGGGCAGCCTGTTGGGATGTGGATTCCCCCTTCTGACTCACAAAACTGTTCATTACAGCCCAGAACTTGTGCCCAGCTCAGCTGTCGGAGGTGAGCAGAAGTGTCAAGTGCGGGGCAGGCGGATTATCTCAATGACTCCATACACCTGGCGAGCATCTTTGGGCAGGATGGTCAGGGTCCATCTGTGAAGGGCTCCCTTACTCAGGCGTGCTCAGGGACTTCAGATTGCACAGCTATTAATAGCTTCCCTAGTTATCCTCATGAAAAGAGATGAGACAGTAATCACTACTTACAAGTCTGTGTGTACATATTCTGTAGCCTCTGAAAATTACTTTATTGTTAAGTTTGTCTTTGTAATTAATTTTACTGGAGAGTATAAATCACGGAGATGAAATCTAACATAATTTCAGAACTGACTAATTGTGTTGTATTTGATTATAGATTAGTTAAATAATCACAAATTCTCATAAAAAAGAAAGGTTTGCTTTCCAACTTGAATTATGATAGCATGTCTGTAAGTTTCCATTACTAAATTGCTTTAATTTGTTCAATGGAATGTTTGGGTGGGGGGAACAACAACACAGAGCTTTTGTATTTGGTATAGAAATCACAATGTGCGTTTTTAACTTGGGGTTTCCACTGTGCGTCTATAACTGAACCGTTGCATGACACAGCGGCACACACGAACAACCCCAAAGTAGAACTCTCTTACTTACCAGAATCACAGTGTACATCACAGACAAGGGTAACTGGTGAGCTACAGATCATATCTGATAACTGCAAGGACTAAGGAAAGAAAGGCAGAAGGCAGGTAGGCATGCCCATAAGATTAAAATGCCAAATTTTACTGAAGATGTGCTACACAGTTTTTTCATTTTTTTAGCCTCTTACAGGCTCTGTTAGCCACTTGGGAGCTGAGGCATAGTTGGCACTGCGTGAGCAATAGTCAGCTCTCCGCCACTGTAATGAACACCTGACGGAGTCCACTGATAAAGAGGAGAGGCTTCTTTTGGCTGACAGTTTTGAAGGCTGCAGCAGTCCATGATCATTTGGCTCCATTGTTTTGGGCCTGTGGCGGCACTTCATGGTGGGAGCGCAGGTGGAGCAGAACTACTTCCCTCAGGCCAGGCAGCAAAAGAGAGGAAGAGGCATGTCCCCCATGACCTAAGGACCTCCTGCTAGGTCCTCACTCTTAATGGTCTACCGCCTCGCAGTAGACCACCCTGTGGACCATGCAATTACACACGGGCACCTGGGAGACATCCAGACTGCAGTAGCCGCCATGCTCTTAGCTGTTTTCATTCCATCTTGTTTAGGCCAGGTGCATCATTGGTCCTGCACATGTTGAGTTGGGTTGGCATTTAAAATAGCTCTGAAGCCGGGCGTGGTGGCACACGCTTGTAATCCCAGCATTTGGGAGGTTGAGATCGGAGAACCAGGGTTCCCGGCCAGCCTCAGCTACCTAGTGAGGCACTCTGCAACTTAGTGAGACCCTGTTTCAAAATAAGGAATAAAAAATAGGACTGGGGGTGTAGCTTGGAGGTAGAATGCCCCTGAGTTCAATCCCCAGTACAGCAAAAAAAAATAATAATAATAATAATTATAATAAAATAAAATAGTTCTGAAGAGCTGGGCATAGTGGCACACGCTTGTAATCCCAGTACTTGGAAGGCTGAGACTGGAGGCTCTCCTGTTTCTAAATAAAGACTAAAAAATAGGACTGGGGGTGTAGCTCAGAGGTAGAAAGCCCCTGGGCTCAATCCCAAGTACTGCAAAAATAAGTAAATAATTAAATAAATAAATAAAATAGCTCTGAAAAGACTGAATCAAGAAAGAAGCAGAGCGGTGGGATGTAAGTTTGATTTGTAAGCCAGTTCAGAGAAGTGATTAAAGCAATTTTATGTTTTCTTATAAAGCAACCAAAAAGAAGAAAATATTTACAAGTGGATCAAGGTTTATTATAAATAGTTACAGCTGGGGGTGATGGTGCATGCTTGTAATCCCGGAATCTGGGAGGCTGAGACAGGAGGAATGCAGGTTCAAGGCCAGACTCAGCAATTTACCAAAACTCTCAACAACCTAGTGAGACCGTATTAAAAAAAATAATAATAAAAACAGGGCTGGGGATGTAATTTGGAGGTAGAATGCCCCTGATTTCAATCCCTATTACCAATAAATAAATACATAAATAAGTAACAAGTAACTAAGGACTATGGATGTAGCTTAGAGGTAAAATGTACCTGGGTTCAATTCCTAATCACACACACACACACACACACACACACACACACACACACACACACACACAGAGTTTTAGGATATATGCAGAATTTCTCTATATCGTATGCAAAACAATGCAGATAAAAACAGGAGAAATTTTTCTGTTCCTTGGAATGGATGAAAGAAACGTTGGGGCAAGAAGAGTTTGGTGCAGTACTGAGCAGAACACCGTCGTGAAGTACCAAGTCACCCTTTACTGACAATGCTGCTTGTTTTTATTATTGCTAAATAATGCAGTCTCTGAGATTTGATGGAATATAATTTCTTTAAAATAAGCAGTATCTGCCAATTACTGTGAAATAAAAAGGACTGCATAGGAATGTAGGGAGGTGTGCAGGACCGAGCAGGGGGGCGGCTGGGGGCAGCCTGACTGTTGAGTGAAACATTCCTGATACACACGTTGCTTCAGTGAGCGATGAGGTGCTAGAACTGAGCTCCAGCCCGGGCACTGGGCTCTTCCTGGGAAGTCTTTGGAGAGACACTGCCTGGGGTTTAGAGTTCCTATCACAGCTTAAGAGGGAAGGAAGAGACAACTTCTGGAGGTCAATACAGAGTTTACCAGTGAATAGTGGGGAGACAAATGCAACAGAAGAAGGGGACCAGGGGGAGGAACAGGGGTGCTGGTCTAGAATCTCCTTCCCCCACACTCCTAGTGATTCCTGTCACTTTTTACCTGCCCTGGAGCTCCTGATTCCTCTAACCTGGTTCATCTTTTTCTTGGGGTAATTTTTTTTTTTGGTGGTGCACATTGTCCAAGGGCTTCTGAGAAGACTTGCGAGGAAAGTAAAGGTTTTTGAGACCTTGTGTGTCCAAAATCATCTGTATTATGCCTTTGTACTTGATTGATGTTTTTGCTAGGATTTTGTTTCTAGTTTGAAAATCCTGTTAGCATTTTGAAGACATTCCTCTGGTAGTTTCTAGATTTACTGTCACTTTGAGGAAACAGATGTCATCCTGATTCCTGATCTTTTGTATATAACCGGAATTCTCACTCCTCCTGCATTCCAATTTGGTCTTCTCCTCTACACACACACACACACACACACACACACACACACACACACACACACACACGCCCTCCTCCTGCTCTGTATTTTGAAATTTCCCAAGGACACACCTTACTGCTGGCTTGCTTCCATTCATTGTATGGACACTTGGTGGACCTTGTCAATCTGCAAGCTCCTGTCCTCCCATTTGGGAAGCTTTTCTTGAGCTGTTTAATCACAGGCCCACTTGTCAGTTCTCATCTCTTTGACCTGTTAGCATCATGTAACACATTTGAGTTTTTTTAAGACTCCTATTTCAAAAGCCATTCCTTCTAAGAAAATTTTGCAACTTTCTTTACATCTAAACCTATAAGCATTGGATTACAGGGATCCATCCTCCAACTCTTCCTTTTTGTGATTTATTTGCTTTCTGCAGGATTTCATGCAACCTCATGGCTATAAATACTACCTGTACTTTGGTACTCCTAAATCTGTCCTGCGTCTAGGACCTATTCCTTTACCTCCAAACTAGTTACCCAACATCCAGCTTGGTTAATCTTTCCAGATATCAAGTAGAAATATCCAATTTAAGTAACTGTTACTCCTAATCTCCTTCACTCTGCCCACCCCCCCCCCAAAAAAAAAAACCCTGGATATTCCACCATCTTCCCCATCTCAAAAATGGAAACTCTATTGTTTTACTCAATTAAAAAATGTTGAAGTCCTCTTTGGTTTATTTGACTAAATCCATGGCCAAATTCCAGTGGGCCTACTTTCTAATATTGTGATCATTTTTCCATTTTCCACTGTCACTTGGATGGTCACTACTTGATCCAAGCCACCGTCTGTCTCCTGAATCATTGCAAGTCTCCCAACAAATTGGATGCTTCCGCCCTTACCACTGGGGCCATTGAATAGGTTATTTCCTCTCTGTTACAAACCTCCTTTCCTGTTCTCTGATCTGTGATGCTGGAACCAGAACTCTACAGGTCCCATTTCTTTGCAGCTAACCCCCAGTATCTCCCAGTTGGAGACACTAGACAGAGAGTGTGGGAGGGGCACGGAGAATAGAGAACTGCTCCTTCCTGTGGCTTCCTGTCTCTTTGCGGTTCCTGTGGGGTGCTCTTAGCAGCAGTTCCTTTCCATAGCAGTAGCTGAATCCCATTGGCAATGTTTCCCAACACATTTAAACTGGTTAACATGCAGATAAGAGATTCTGTCTTTTAATCATTCGGCATTTGTAAAACCACAATGACCCACCAGAAAGCCGATCGAATTAGCACAAAGTAGAAGAATTAGCGTATATGTGGCCACCCCAAACTCTTAGGCTTCTTTATTCCTTGCAGGCATTTTCTTCCCACATGGGTTGGTTTTTCTGCTTTGAGTTTTCATTTCAGGCGACAATTATTTTCTGTGAAGCTCTTCATCAGGAAAAAAATAAGGCTTATAGGTTTATAACTGATTACTTTTATAAGATTATTTCCCTCTTACCTGGTTTGGAGTGAAGACAGGGAAGTGAGAAAATCATCAGGATTCCCAGCAAGGTAAGGTTTTGGGGGAAAGCATGTTCTATTGTTAGCACTGTGAGTAGGGGGTCCCACAAGTAGGGTCCTTACCCGGGGTCTTATGTGCTCACAAGAAGGAATTTCAGACAAGACGCCAATCAGTTGCCTTGTACACTCAACAGTACATTTTCAGGGGGTGAGAGCAGGTTATTGCTCAGAGACCCTGGCAAGAGATGCTCGCCCCTGCTGATACCTGGTTTCAGTTCCTGGTTCTTCGAGGGGTTCTGAGGTCAGCTGATTGACAGGGTGAGTGGCAGAGGGGATAACCACCCAAGCAAAGCCCACAGAAGGCAGAAACTCACAATGGTAATGATATGTTAAAAGCATTATAATGAGGTAGGGGTCACTCTAGGCTGGTTCAGGACCCTCTCTGCACAAGTGGGTCCAGGGGTATTCTGCTGAGCTCTCAAAAGAGGAAGGAAGTTCCAGTTCCTAGAAAAAAACGTTTTAACCACACATTAACCACATTTGGGTGGGTTTGGGGGAAGGTCTGTTTAGGGGTGTTTTGGGGGTAAACCCAGAGTGTATAAAATTTCATGGAATTTTTTTAAATGTAGGGGATCTATCTGTTTATGGGAAGGCTTGAGATGATCTCAGAAGGTAGAAACTTCTAGGGGGGTGTGTGGCTGGAAAGGCCCGAGGTAGTATTTAGCAAGATGCTTGCCAGCACTCATGGCCAGGCTGGTGACTCCTGGGTGGATTTCCGGTGCTCTTGCCCTATCCAACTGCCTTACATTACGTATAATACAATTATACAATAATACAATTATATATTTAAATACTCATCCTTGAAAACATTCTAGAAATTCCCCTCTTATTTCTACAGCTCAAACTCCAAGTTTGAGCAAGTTCAGTCACATCCTTTGGGTTCTTGGGGTGGGGGGTGCAGCCGGCTGATTCTCAGGAGTCACTGTCGCACTTTCCTTGGTGACCGCGTCCAAAGCTGCAGAGTGGTGGCCCAAGAGATCTCCAGGTTCATTCGAGACAACTTTATGTTAAAGGAAAAAAAAAATGCCTGAGGAGTTCTGCTGTATATCAGTTGACCCCTCATCTGTCTCCCTCCTGCCATTCCCAGTGACAAGGCATTCCTGGCGTACAAGGGCCTCCCCCCAATCCTGCACCCCGAAGGGGACCTTGGGATTCAGAGCTTCTCAGTGCCTGCCTACTCTCTACGCTTCTCAACACTCAAAATGGCAGCAACTCTTTTGATAAATGGACCTTTCCTGAAGTATTCCTATGGTTGGAAATGGTTAATGTTTTTCTCCTCTCAGTGATTTTTCTCTTTCCATTTTCTTTTGTTTTGTTTATTACATTTTAAAAGTGCTGGCAGAGACCTTAACTGTCTGGTGCTGGGGCTGGGGAGTGTTTCAGTCAGGGCACAGGAAGGGAATCTTCAGTGTTCTCCACACAGCACTGTTTGACACTAGTTTCAGGGCTGACCTACCTTTAGAGGAAGGAGGGGAAGCAGGCCCTACTTCTCTGTAGGACAAAGCCCCACAGAGGGCACGATCGAGTCTGTTGATGTCAGCCACCACCAGAGGCTCCTGTAATCCTGCCTTTTCCTCTTTCTCTTGGGTTGCATCTCACTCCAACATGTTCCACAAAACAAAGAGGCTGTGTTGCTCACACACCTGGTAAATGATAACCGGGCTTGTCTCTGGAGCCCGGAAGGAAGAGGTTTCATGGCACGCATGCTCATGAGATGGAAATACTTTCTCATTAGAGCATTTGAGTGACTGTATAGGAGCTCCCGTTATGGCTTGCCCGAGCAGCTACTATTCAATCAATATTTGGAAATAGAGACTTTAAGCCCTAGGAGACTGGAACTGGTGGTTGTTAGTCCTTGTATGGCTTGGCCCTAGCTGTACTGAACACTGTTGCTCTCTGCACCCTGGAGATGGTTCCCCCAGGGGGACCAGGACACCTCTCCACCCTGTTCCTTGTTAGCCTCCTTTGCTGACTTTCCCTTTATCTATCACCTGGGGTTCGCTGGTGCTGCCTCTCAGCTCTCTTTTCCCCCACTAGGTTTTCTTTCCCTCAGGGAAACCACCGTGGTCCTCACCTTCACCCACAACTACCACTGGTGCAGGTCTGTCTGAGGCCTCCACTCTCTCTCCACTTATCCCACAGCTGTGTGCTGCTGGCCGCCTCCCTTTGGCGGTACTCCTGTTCTGTGTGTCCCCATAGTGGATTGGTTACCTTCCCATGGAACTTCCCTCACTCCTGAAGCTATGGATATAGCTAATATTAATACTAATACATAATACATTATGGTTTTGAGCACCCTCCTACCTGAGACAGTCTGATTTATGTCATCTTCCTCTCCTTGTCGGTGTGTTCTCTCAACTGCCACAAAACTCATCCTTGTCCCATCCTTATCACAAGGCAGAGATGTTGACCCAGGAGGAGGCATCGGATCGAGAGCTGTAATAGTTGGTACCAGGAAAACCAGTTCACTCCTCCTCCCTCAAGGTTAAAATGCTCACCCAAAAAAGGGAAACACCTTTTAAAATGTACTGAATCCCCCATAAAACTTATAAACTAGCTCCCTCCTTTGTCCAGAGGGCCAGCTTGACAGACTCTCGTTCAGTACTGCATCTCCTTTCTGCCTGAGCAAGAAGTCCCGCTAAAGAGTCTAGTCCCAGCTCTGCCTGGATCTTCTGATGGTGAGCACAGGAGCTCCAGAGCCGGCATCACATCCAGTCAGTCACTGGGTGGCTCGCCGTTCAGTTGTCGTCGTCCATCTCCACCCACCTGCAGAATGCTGTTAATATGACTGCCATGTTATCCCTGAACTCCGTCGCCGTCTCTTCGTTTCCCCTGCCACGGCCTTTTTTCAGGCTGTAACAATCCCTTGCCCAAGCTCAAATAAGGTCCCTGGATCTTCCTCACAGCATAGGGATGTCCTGTAAGACCCAGAGTTATTATTACTTGCCAGCTCCCCGTCACCTTCTCAGCGGGATCACAACTCGTCATCCTGCACCGCTTGCTCCTCTCCGCCTCCAGCTCCAGCAGCAACCATGCTCTCCCAGGTACCTGCTAGCCGCTGCCTCTGAGACCGTGCACACTCTTGCCTACCGTGCCACTCACAGGCTCAGTTCTCCAGAGACAGTGGCCCTGTCTATTATCTTTACATTCTTGGGGCCCAGCAGAGTGCTTGACACTGAGTCTCCAGCAAGTATTGGGTTAATTTGTGCCATTCTGGTGAAATGTTCTAGTCCACTGCTTAAATTACACCACCCCATAAAAGAAAAAAAAATACAAAAAAAATTTATAAGACCACTAAAATAATAAGGATAAGAGAAACATCAAATATCAGAATCTGCAGGGAGTTTGCAGTAACTGCAGCAAGAGGGGATTGGGTTGAGAGTCATAATCCTAAACTAAGCCTGGTGAACCAGAATAGCACAGAAATCTGGGGTGCATGGGAAGAGGCTGTGACTCAACTCCACTTTCTCCACTGGCAGCAAAACACAGTTGATCCAGAAGCCACGTGAAACCCTTTCTCAGCTGGCTAGAACCTTGCAGTTCCTGCTCCTCACCACCCCTTCTCTTTCTTCATACTCTTGAAAACCACACTTCACAAGACACAAATTGCCATAGGCAGAAAGTATAAAGAGGGGTTAGAGAACTTTGCAACCTGCAGGAACATGGTCAAGGAGGGGAGGGGGGAAAGAGCCTTTGCATAGTGCAGTTTAATCTCCGGCACTGAATGAATAACAGAATTTCTGCACAGGACTTGGGGCTTCAGCATTCTCTGTAAGTCTAGATCTAAGAAAGGAAATGTATGTCTACATAAATGATTTGTAACTGCAGATTAAATGATAACATACACGACCTTGGGGAGCCAAATATGGTCTCAGAACAAGTTTTCCATTTTTTTGTTTTGTTTTTTCACTACTATATATATACATACACACATATCTATAAAGAATGTTTAGCATAAGACATTCAACAACACAGGGGAAAGTGAATTGAAAACTCAAAGGAAAAAGACAGAAATAAAAGTTTCCAAGGACTGGAAGAAAAACGTCCAATGCTTCTGCATGATGTATGTATTAAGGGTTGAGCCACAAGGAGTGGTCAGGGAGAGAGGATGAGCTGAAAGTGGGTAGGTAGTAAAAGGGAGCAAGCTGGTCACACATGGAATTGGAAGGTTGCAGTGAAGTTCATACTGGATGCTGCAAAAAGCAAAGTTACAGTGCAAAGAGTAAAGTCAGTAAGATTTCGACTATAAGGTATGTGGGGGGAGCAAAGAGATGAAGAAATAAGATGAAGGAAAGGAAAGGAGGTGACGACGACGATGATGACAACAATGATGATGATGGTGGTGGTGGTGGTGATGATGATTTTGCTGATATTGGGAACCCAGGGCCTCGACAAGCTCTCTATCACCGAGCTACACCCTAGCCCCTGATTACAGGTCTTCTGAAGAAAAATCAAGGAAGAATTTTAAAAATAAACCATCATCAGATACAATAAGGAAGAAAAAAAGAATGTTTTTAAGACTAAGAATCTTTCCAGAGCTGAAACAAGACACAAATAGAAGTACCTATCACATTCCAGGTCAAATGCAGGAGAGAAGATCCACATTTAGATATTATTGTGACAAATTTTTACACTTCAAGGACAAAAGAAAAATTCTACAAGTATCCAGTCAGAAAAACATGATTTACTTACACAGGAGTAAGAATCAACGTAGCCTCCGACTTTTTCATAGCAGCAAAGTTCAGGACAGATGCGACAATAGGTAGAGATATGAGAGGCACCTTGTTTCATCCAACCGAGTGGTCTCCTATGTGTGATATAAGGGCTCAGGAAGTATATTTCTCAAATACCCTTCTTGAATTATTTCAATGTAAAAAAATGTGAAATATATATGTGAAACATGTAAAATGTATACAAATTCTATATATATATATAGAATATGTACTACATGTACATGTAAAACTGTATACAAATTATATATATATAATATGTACTACAACTGAGAGCCAAAGACTCAAGAATCAGAAATTTACAGTGTGGGTACTTGAGTACTCACTGTGGTTTAAGTTTGGAATGTCTACCAAAGTTTCATGTGTTGACAGCATCCCTCCCACCCCCAAAAAGCTTATGTGTTGGCAATGCCACAGTATTCAGATGACATAATTGAATCAGGGCTCTGCCCTTGTCAGTGGACAAATCCATTGGTAGACAAATAATTTGAATGGATTTACTGGGCAGCCACTGTAGGTGGATTAGGAAGGTGGGATTAAGCTAGAGAAGGTAGGTCACTAGCCCCTTTCTCTCTTGATCTCTCTTCTTATGGCCACCATGAGCTGAGAAGTTTTTCTTAACCTTGTCATGCTCCCAAGATGTTTCTGCCTTGGAGTCGGTCGACAATAGACTCAACCTCAGAAACCACAAACCACATAAATCTTTCCTCCTCGAAGTTGTTCTTGTTGAGTATTCTGGTCACAGCAATGAAAAAAATTGACTAATACAATACTGGTAGTAAAATTCAAAAGCAATTAAAAATAGAGACTAAAAAGGTGGTGTGCTGGTAAGTGTGTAAAAACCAGCTGTGCAGGTGTTCATGTTTAAAAGTATAAACAAAATTTAAAAATTGATAGCCATTTGGGAAAAAAAAACTTGCATCAGTTGTAACAATATCTTTCCTACATAAAGATAGTAAGTCAATAGGTATGACGTTATTATCTCAGTCTTAGGAGTTAATAAAATACAGAGGTGGAAAAGTCACAAAGCAGTAAATACAGATGGTTCATCAGATTAATAAGTATTCAACAATATTAATAATTAAATATATTCACATTAAAATAGCAGCAAGTTATCTACTTTTAACTACCAAAGTAGCAAAAAATAAAGAGAGAAGAGAACAATGCTATTGTACATTCTCATGAGCTACCAATGGGAGTGTAAATTAGTATGACCTTTCTTCTAGAAAAACAAAAGAATCGGCACATATCAAGAATTTTAGAAATGTTCCTACACTTTGAGTCCAAGAAAGTCAGCACTAAAGTAACAGTCTGGGAATGTATATAGCACAGAAAAGCAGAAAGCAAAAGAAGGCGTCATCCAACTGAGTATCATGTGGAACTATTAGGCACGCTCTATGTTTGACTGCCTATAATCTATTGTAGTCTAAGCAGGAAGAGCTCTGTTTAAAGGAATTTAGCGTGGTTGAGACGGTGAAGAAACAGAATCTCGATTGGGGGAATGGGAAATAACTCTAGAAGTCACACTACAGATCTTCGTTGGCGATCAACAGACTGCAGAAGCAGGAGGCCACCTGCCTTGTCAGGAGGCCACAGCTCCCCACCTCTCCCTCGTTTGACTCAGTTCGGAATGCAGGACTCACACAGGTGCATCTCAGTGGCTGAGCCTGAAAAGAGCAGTCCTTGGCTTTCCCATGTTGGATTATGGGAAGACAGGAGGAGGCTGAACAGGACATCATGTGATCTGGTCCACATATATACCGTATCCTAAACACCCAAAATAGAAGAAAGGCATCCAGTGCCTTTAAATAACTCTGAAATATTTTTTTATTTAATATATTTAAGAAGCACAAAATAGTCATTAACAATCAGGGAGATGCAAATCAAAAGCACACTGAGATTCTATTTAATCCTGATTAGAATGGCAATCATTAAGGATGTGGGGAAATAGGAGCTCTTATTTGCAGTTGCTGTGGAGATCAGTGTGGCAATTCCTCAGAAAATTGTGAATAGATCCACCATAAGATTCAACTTTACCACTCCTGGGTATCTTTCCAAATGAATTGAAATCAGAATATTGTAGTGATACATGCATATCCATGTTCATAGCAGCACAATTCACAATAGCCAAATCATGGAACCGGCCTAGGTATCCATCCACAGAATTAGAATGGATTAGAAAATTATGGGCTGTACACACAATGGAATTCTACTCAACAATAAAGAATAACAAAATTAAGTCTTTTGCAAGAAAGTGGATGGATCTGGAAAACATGCTAAGTGAGATTAGCCAGGCACAGAAAGTGGAGGGTCATATGTTTTTGCTAGGGAGTAATTGGGACACCAGAGGGACTTTAGCTAATGGAGGAGAAACCTCCGTGGAATGAAGGAGGGGATCTTCTAGGGGAGGGGGTCTGTGGGGGAGAGTTCATGAATACTTATGCACATATGTGAGGATACCGATGCCAATCTCAATGTCATGCAGGGGAAGGGGAGGGTTGCCAGGGAAAGCCCACAAGTGCTGTGTGCCTGGATATCCCTGTCGCTCTGAACCACGCGATGGTGAGACTGCAATGCACCAGTAAAAGTGTATTTGTAAAAGGTAAGGAAGTTTGAATAAAGTATGGGCTTTAGTTTAAAAGAGATAAAAAAAAAAACATTTTGGAGATTCTACTGACTATCCGTTAACTTCATGTTGTAGGGGGAATTATTAGGAAAAAATAAATAAAAGAAAGACATGCTGTTCTGGAAAAAGAAACCAGTGATGATGATGATGATGATGATGATGATGATGATAAGTCCAATTTCTGGACAGACTGTCCAGGACACTGTAATAGGTTAATTCTGGATTCATGGCTCGGGGTTGAATTTTGCCAGAAATCAATAAGGACATACTTGTACTTTAACTTTTAAGAGAAGACATTTATAATAAACTAACAAACAAAGTAGGAGCACAAAATAGGAGCATCTGGTGAGGTATGATCTCGCCTTTATGCAGTAGACATAAGGAACAAAACATTCATAAGAAATCTGCTGGTACCTTCAATACTTGCTTGAAACCAGAAGATATTTTCCCATCAAGACAAATGAATGTTCATTAAATAAAAACAGGAATTAATCAGGGCATAGAATGAAAAGAAAATGAATATATTCATAGCTATTGCTTTGGCTGTTGTAGGGTTTGAAGAGACATTTTTAAAAATACCTTTATTTGTGCATTGTAATTATACATTCTAGTGAGGTTCCATGTGATATAAACCTACATGCACACACAGCACTTGCTGTGATTTCCGTGATTTCCTCCTATCCTACCCCATCTCACCTCCACACATGTTAGTGAGACTGGTCCTGATATTTTTATTGGCTTATTAATTTCCCTTTAAAATTGGCTTTTTCAGAGCAGATATATGTGTGTCATGGCCCCTGCAGGACAGTGTAGGTAACACAGGAGAGCCACTTAGACTGGAATTTAGGGATGTGCATATTTATGTGTTTGTCTTAGGTAGTATATAAGATGTGTATGTGAGCCAGGAGTGATGGTGCATGCCTGTAATCCCAGTAGTTGAGAGGCTAAGACAGAAGGACCACAGATTCGAGATCAGCCTCTCAAATGTAGCAAGGCCCTCAGCAACTTAGCAAGACCCTGTTTCAAAATAAAAAATAGGGCTGGGGGTGTAGCTCAGAGGTAGAACACCGCTGGATTCAATCCCTAGCACCAAAAAAAAAAGTATGTATGTGTGTGTGTGTATTATTTATGTTAAAGTATATGATTATATAGAATCTTACTTAGTACTGAGATGTAAAGAAATTAATTTTATTAACCATAAATAAATCAGTATAGTGATTGACTGCAAATAAAAATAAATCTCAGAAATACACTATCTAGAAGGACTTTTCCTAGTTAACTTGTAATAAAACCACTTATCTTTCACACAGAGTGCAACTTTTAATTAAAATTCTGTTAGTGTTTTGAATGATTAATTTTTACTGTTTATCCATTGTGACAAAGATCTCAAGTTCTTCAGTATTTGTTTCTCTCCCTTTCTCAAATGTTAGAGATCTTATATATATATATATATATATATATATATATATATATATATATATATATATATATATATAACAGTAGAGATTTTCTAATGTAAATCAATTCCCCAAATAAAACTACTCAAGTAGAGCAAAAAGAGTGTTTTCACGGTTCTCCCTGGTGAGGCAGCTTCTCTTGCTGAACATCTGTCTGCTCCGAGCTCCCAACTTAGCATATGATGTAGCACAAAATTCCCTCAGTGACTCTGATTGACGGTTTATTTGCCCTCAGCTCATTGCAAGATGATGTGGGCTCATCTCTTGGAAATTTTAATGGTAAACATAAGTTAGCAACCTTCTTGTTTTCAAATTCATCCTTAGCGTAAATATTCTTGGTCTCGTATCCTAGCACATTGCGATTATAGGTCATGCTATTAAGAGGATTGCAATGTACCGTACGCTCGGTGCTGCTTCTGTTTTTAAACTTGGTGTTCCATTTTTGAAAAGCGGGTAAAGAATGGTGGTGTTAGTCATATTTTAGAGAAGTAGGAGAGTGACTGGTGTGTGCGTGTGTGTGTGTGTGTGTGTGTGTGTGTGTGTGTGTGTAATTTGTTACTCAAAATACATAGGTATATATGCATATATATATATATATATATAGTATTTATATAAATTTGTTACTCAAAATACTTCTTAGCCTAGGCAGACAGTACTCAGGACAGATAGAAATGGAAGAAATTGCTATTTGCCCTGTATCTAATACAGGTATGAGCAGGGGAAAGGTTTCCTTTAAGAGCTGATGTAATCCCCTAACACTTGAATCACAAGGTGAGATGGAAACCGATGTTCTGTTCTTGACAACTGTAACGTAATTAATGCTGGGACGCCGGGCCTTCTCACTTCCTCGTCTTCGTTATTTTCCACCCTTTGCTGTTTCCCTCTACTTAGGGTTTGGAGATGAATGTCCCTGAGTATCCCGCGTTGGAGACTTAGTCTCCCGTACAGCGGTATCCAGAGGTGGGGCTCTGGGAAGTGACCGGATCGATCCTGAGGGTACTGACCTTGTTTGAGAGCAGACTAACCCATGGATGGACTAAGGATTTGGTGGCATTATGAGGAGAGGAGGGGACGTAGGAGGCAGGACCTGGTTGGAGGCAGTGGTCACTGCAGGCGTGACCTGGAAGGGTATAGCTTGTCTCTGGCCCTTCCACTTTGTCTCTCTGCTTCCCGGCGGCTGTAGGCTGAGTGCTTTCTTCCAACACTCCCTGATACCATCATGCCCTGCGTCACCTCAGGCCTAGAGCCAGGAGCCAGCCGGCCCTGGACTGAACCTCTGAGACCTCAAACCCAAGTAAATCTCTCTTCCTCTAAGTCTTTTCACTCAGGTGTCTTTGTCACGTGACAAAAAGCAGACTACCCCACCTCTCCATCTTTGTTCATTGTAGCAGACTCAGGCGCTACATCATGGAAGTGTCAGATTGCCTGATCTTATCTTTCCAGTTGTTCTCGGAAGTGGTTTTTATTTACCTCCTCTTCCTTTTGCCTCCTTTTCCTGTTCTTCTGTCCTCTCTTCCCTGTCTGGCTGGACTCTCCATTCAGCTCCTTCCTTGATGGTGTTCATTGGAGAGTTGGTTGGGGGGCTGTTGGGACTAATGAGCGGGGTTAGGGGGTGCTGGGGACTCCCAGAGAATAAGAGTACAGCAGCAGAGTGGAAGCCATCTTGATGCCTGGAGGGGAGTTCAACGCTGAAGGGGTGCCCAAGGATGGGCTTCAGAGAACACCTCTGGTTCTCCATACCCCTCGTGTGGTGTTCTGGGAGTCTGGACATTTGCACATTTCCAGTAAGAAGATACAACACCGAAATTGCTGATGGAAGGAAAGGGACCTGGGGATCCCCGAGGCAGGAGAGCAAGCCACAGAGGGAGCCATGGTTACTAGCCTGGGGCTAAGAGGAGCCAGAGGAGGCAGCCACAACTCAGTGGACACCAGTGCAGAGCCCCAAAGGCAAGGCCGGATCAACCTCGCCTCCTTAGGAAGCATAAGGACTCACCATTTGTATGAGGATTCGGGAGGAGAGGAGGAAGAGAGAACAACTCTGGGAGCAGTTTTTCTTTTTCTTTCTTTCTTTCTTTTTTTGTTTAATGGTACTGGTGATTGAACCCAAGGGCTTTCTACCTCTAGCCTACACGCCCAGCCTCTTTAAAAAAAAAATTTTTTTGTAAAGTTGAAACAAGGTCTCGCTAAGTTGCTAAGGTTGTTCTCGAACCTGTGATCCTCTTCTTTCAGCCTCCCAAGAACTGGGATTACAGGCATGCCCCACCACACCTAGCTGCAGTTTTGCATTTTAAGTGGATGGAATATTCATCCCTAAATACTGTTTTCCTTTGAAAGACATCAAATTGCTTTTAGTTAGCAAATTTAAAGTGCTTTATTTTCTTCCATCTGTGAGAATGGCAACATCAGAGCAGATGAAGGCAATTGTGTGTGTGGGGGGGAGCTAGGCTTCTTCATAGGTGAGTTGTGCATAAATTTGCATTCCCTTCATTACAGACACATGTATAAATAAATATGGTATCGAAATACAGGTCAACTCTGAATGGTAGATTTGTTGGGTAGTTATTTTCTTTTCCCTTCCATATATCTATCAGCCTATTTCTCAGTCAGCATGTATTTATTTATTAAACATTTACTACATGCTAACCACACTTCTTCATGCTTAACCATATTTCCTAATTTCCACAATTCAACACTTATTATGTTTTGATTTTGTAAAAAAAAGTCTAAAAATAAATCTATCCTATTCACTCATTGTAGAATCTGACTGATAACATCTATTACCTTGTGAGTAGTGAACCAGATGTTGGGAGTTGATTCTTCTGTTCTCAGGCTTATGCTTCGATGTTATTTAAATATGAATTCCAAGCATTGCAAAAAGCATTTTGTGGAGCTTATGTTCAGCTTAATTCCTATTCAGCCTTTTCCCTTCGCCATTGATGTCAGACTTGCTACAAACCTGCATTCTTTTTCCATCTTTGGAAGTGGAACAAGTTTACAGAGTAACACAATACTGCAGTACTGTAATAATCACATCCCCAATGGATTAGAAAGGTTTATGTGAAAGTCAAAGTCAAGTGTGATAGTTGATTGTGTGTTTAAAACAATGATTACGTGGGCCAAATTTTCATCATGACAACTAGAGCGGAAATTCTCTACAGATGGTCATGGACACCCTCAGGTGTCTTGTGGCAGCCACTAAAAGTAGTATCATAGTAGAGGTGGCCAATGATAGTGAGGTCTTTCCATCTGCTTTCCTGCAACTAGGAAATACACTCTCCTGTGGTCTGAGGAGCAAATTATCTTTTTAAAATTTCTCATCAAGGAGATTCCCCAAATTAGGTCTCTTTTGGCTTGTAAAAACCAGCATTCATCCTGCTAAGACAACACCTAGCCCAAGGAGGGTGGGCAGAGCTTTAAGTCTCGCATATTTCCAGATTTAGCCAGTGGATGGGTGGTAGTATAAAATACCTTCACTCTCCACTTGAACCTGCCTCTTAAGTGGGGCATTCACCATCCCCCCTAACCCCAACTCCAAAGGGAAAGGGATCCCTGCCTTGGCCCTCTTCCTAGAGTTACAGTTTAAGTTAGTTCATGTCACAAAAGAGAAATTCAAGTTATTGTCTAACTTTTCAAATGAAAAATAACCAGAGATTATAGAAATATGAAAAAGTACTATATTTGAGATTTGTGACATTTTGTTGGCCAAAAAAATAACCCCTTTTTAATTAAATACTAATTGAACAATGAAATTCATGGCTGATTAAATGAACATGATACTCAGAATAAGTGTGCAGTATATTAAAAATATTCAATACAAATGCAAAAGGTTCCATTAGAAACTTTAGAGTGTGAGGGGCATACCTGAGTATTTTGTGATCAAGTAGAGATGGTGCATTTTATAGTATTTTGGAGGGATTCTATTCTCTTATAAAACTTTGTTTAAATTTACCTTTTTTATATAGGAAAGAGAGATTCTTATATGGAGAGCATACATTGATAGTCTCTTTCCGCTCTAAATGAATTTCTGGCAAATTACATGCAGGACACCATTTTCATTGGTCCCTGTACTTATTCTCCTCTGTCATGCCTGATCGTTTGTCATTTTGGTCACGTTTGAATTTTGTCTCACGGAATAATGAAAAATAAGATGTGGAAGTTTATTTACACGTACCTCAGTATTCCACGCACATAGCAGCCATACCCTGACCAGTAAGAGGTTTTTCTGTGAAGTTATGACTCACTTCCTTGGAGATAATGTTTAGACGAGTTCTGTAAGACTCTGATTCTTATCACTTGATCTTGCCAAGTAAAGAGAAAGATGGATGATAATAATAATGAAATCTAGAAATTGTGAAGACTTACAAGCCAGACACTCTTCTAAATCCATAGTCCACACGAACTCATTCCTCACTGAGGTCCTGTTAACTACGTGTTGTCATTATCTTTTATCTTTTGAGATAAGAAAACTGAGGCATAAAGAGATGAAGTAACTGGCTTAATGTTGCAACTTGTCTGTAGAAGGGGCTGAATATGCAGTCTTCTCAAAGTACCTTGTGTCATGTCTGTATCAGAAACATGGGTGCAAATATGGCAGAGTTAATGGACTCCCCAGATT
Source organism: Graphiurus murinus (assembly GCA_004027655.1). Taxonomy (NCBI): domain Eukaryota; kingdom Metazoa; phylum Chordata; class Mammalia; order Rodentia; family Gliridae; genus Graphiurus; species Graphiurus murinus. The sequence goes on from PVLC010015922.1 coordinate 35,948, forward strand.
TTTTTAAATACAAGATTATTGCTTTCTACCAACATTGTCTTTTTTTTTTTTTTTTCCTAACTGATGGCACACTACAGATTGGACTATGCCTCACTTAACTGTATGTCTTGAAATGAATCAACATCTGTTTTTAAAATTTGATATGGCTTGAATTTCCCATGGAAACATAGAACAATCAATATAACTGCTGTTCTGAAAACTGCAAAATGGAGAAACTAGAAGAGAAGGCTACTTAATGGTCAGAAAAACAGCAAGCACCATTTTATTCATTCTGGAGAAAATGAGATTTTTTTTTAAGTAGTTCCTGAAGTTAAAAATGGTTGTATGGTTCTTAGAAGTGTGATGGGGTTTGGACTGTACCCCAAAAATAAAATAATAATCCAGGTTCTTTGATATTGTGAAAAAAAGAATTTTAACACATATCATTCACAACATCTGGCATGTTTAATTCTTCAGGAACAGGTCAGGGAGAGGAAAACTGGGGTGTAGGAAAAGACGGGGAGTGCAGAAAGAAATTCCCGACCACCGATTCTTATG
>PVLC010015923.1:0-36099 GCA_004027655.1 Graphiurus murinus
CCCAAAAGCACAGGCAGCTCAAAGGAAGATCAATGCATGGGATTGCATGAAACTGAAGAGCTTCTGCAAAGCAAAGGAAACTATCAAGAACCTCAACAGAGAACCTACAGAGTGGGAGAAAATTTTTGCCAGTTATACTTCAGATAGAGGTTTAATAACTAGGATATACAAAGAACTCAAGAAAATCTCAACTAAGAGAACAAATAACCCAATAAAAAAATGGGCAAAGGACCTAAATAGACACTTCACAAAAGAAGAAATACAAATGGCCAATACATGTATGAGGAAATGTTCCACATCATTGGCAATCAGGGAGATGCAAATCAAAACTACCCTAAGATTTCACCTAACTCCAGTCAGAATGGCAATCATAAAAAACATGAACAACAACACCTGCTGGCGAGGGTGTGGAGAAATGGGAACCCTAGTACATTGTTGGTGGGATTGCAAACTTGTGCAACCACTGTGGAAAACAGTATGGAGGATCCTCAGACGAATGGGAGTGAACCTACCATATGACCCAGCAATTCCACTACTGGGTATATACCCAACAGAATGGAAACCAAATTATCAGATCGATGCATGTGTATCTATGTTTATAGCAGCTCAATTCACAGTAGCCAAACTATGGAAGCAGCCAAGATGTCCAACCACAGATGAATAGATTACAAAACTATGGGATATGTACACAATGGAATTTTACTCAGCCATAAAGAAGAATAAAATCATGTTATTTGCAGGGAAATGGAGGCAACTGGAAAACATTATGTTAAGTGAGATTAGTCAGTCACAAAGAGTTAAGAAGCATATGTTCTCCCTAATATGTGGATGCTAGGGAGAAGATGGGGCATAGGAGGGTCTCCAGATGAAAAGGAGAGATCCTCGATAAGCAAAGAAGTTGATTTAATTGTAGTGGACACATGGGGCAGAGGGACGCCCTAAGGCACATGATGTACTTACACAATCATATCAAGGTCACTCACTGAAGTGAACCTGAGGGGGAGGAAGGGGGAGGAAATGGGGTGGGAATTGGGGAAGGGGTCAAATGAGAATTGTGTGCAAATATGTTGTTAACCACTTGTACTTAACAAAGATGTATGCTATATTGCACGAATTACTACAATAAAAAATTTAAAATATATATATTTTTATATATATAAATTTTAAATATTTATTTTAAAAAATATATATATTTTTATATATAAATTTTAAATATTTATTTAAATATATATATATATATATATATTTTTTTTTTTTTTTTTTAGGTACTAGGGATTGAACTCAGGGGCATTCTATCTCTGAGCTATACCCCCAGCCCTATTTTTTATTCTTTATTTTGAAACAGGGTTTCACTAAGTTGCAGAGTGCCTCACTAGGTAGCTGAGGCTGGCCTCGAACCTGGATCCTCCAGTCTCAGCCTCCCAAATGCTGGGATTTCAAATGTGTGCCACCACGCCCGGCTTATATGTGCTGATATTTTATTCTCCTCTAATTCCTTTTATAAAAATCTTTAAGTTACAATCCACTAATTGCTGGTTTCATAACCCATTAATGGGTTAAAGTCTACAGTTTGGAAACCATTGCCTTAAGGTGTACCTCTCCAGGTCCTAAATGGTCTGTCAAGGGGTTTTCCTGAGGGTCCACGTCTGCCCTCATAAAGCATAAAAAACACATAAGAAAAACTTGGTTTATCATCCCCTAGTAAGCAGTCTGGGATAAAAATAAAAATGGATGGACCATGGAATGAAAACTGGCTGGTTTTAGCTCCTGACTTCAATCCACTTGAACCCAACTTTTCTAAATCTTAGATTTCTTAACTTTTTCACGTTACTGATGCAATGATAGATTATTTACAAGAATATAACCAAGCTCAAATTAAATAATGATGTAATGTAAAATATATAGCAAAATATTTCCCTGCCAAGTACATACTTAACAAATAGTAGTCGTTGATATTACTATTACTGCACACAAATGTGAATAATATTGGGATTACCTGTTTGTTGAAACATCTGTGACATTGGTCCCCTTTATTAGCTTTTGCAAGGGAAGTGCCTGTGGTCTGAACCTCTGTGGCAAGATATTTACCTTGTGTATATTACCAAAAGGAATAGAATAGTAAAATGTAAGAAGTGACTCATCAGATTTTATATGTATTTCCTGAACTATCACAAGCATTTCTTGCTTAATCAGAACTAGAATTTGATATCCAAGCAAATTTGGCACTGAAAACATAACCCACTGAACTGTAAATAGACTACACTTTAAATCAATTCCATGACCTTTAACTTAGTTTCCTTTGTTCCCCATCGCCTCCTAGAAATTTTAGCCCATTGTAAAGAGATGAAAGAATGGGATAAAATATCCCTGGCTGCATCAGGAAGTGGCGTCTTTGTGGCTGGCAGAGGCTGTTAGTTACTACTTTATAGCCAAGAACCCAAGGGCTGAGACTGAGTCTCCAACATGGCAGTGATAAAGGGTAGGGAAGAACTAGCCTGAGCAGACCCCCAGTTCAGGATGGTATTCCAGACTGACAACCAGAGCTTCTGCCTTTCCCATCATTGGAATTAGGACCCATCCTGGACAAGTGACTGAGAAGCTTGGAGGAGAAGCCAGTGTCATGGTGGTGGCAAATTCTGTCACCTCCCTCCACACCACACTTGAGGACTCACTGACAAGTCTGCAGGGCTCTCTTGTGTCTATCACTGTCTTAGCCTCACGCCCTGCCATGTGCACACAGCATAAGCAAAAGCAGTTGGTTTAACTTTCAGCTACAGAGCTGATGATCTCGTAGCCCTATTAAAAGAATACCAGTTAATTGCTGGAAAGTTTTTTGTTTGTTTTCTGTTTTGCTTGTTTTGTATCTTGATATTATGTCCTGATCCTATATTGCCTTACAGATGTTCCTGTTCTCAACCCTCTTCTAACCAACAAGTTGAGTTCTCACTAGGAGGATCATCCATCTGAGACTACGTATGCAGGCTCTCCAAGTTGAACCAGCTGCTACATGAGACTTAATCCAGGGCAACAGTATAATGTAGTTAGAGATAAGGACTTCTCCAGTCCAGGCAAAGCTACATATTCCTATCCCACTGGAATTGACAATCATTGATCTAAATTCAGAATACTAAGCAAATCTAGAAAGGCCAGGCTCTGGGGTCAGCCTGGGACTTCAACTCTGCTACCAAGAAATCTCTCAAACTGCCACCCCTTGACTTTGTATGCCTCACACCTTTTGCACTGACTAACACATTGAACATTGTCAAGAATGCAAGGTGGATTGAATTGACTTGACTAGTAGAAGCCAGTATTATGCAAACAGAGCAAGTTGGGGCATTTCCATTCAGTGCTTTAACTTCCCACAATGATATTTTTTATTAAAACTTTAAATCAAAAACAGGCATATACAGTACCCTAAATTCTCTGAGAGTACTGCATCCTCCAAACCACCTAGTTCTCCCTGACTTTTAGGCATATAATCAGAATCTGTGGTATATGGTCGAGGTTTTTTAAAAGTCTAATCTTATCTCATGACCATATTAAATCTGCATCTATTAAAAGGACATCACTTTACAGGCCATTCCAGCCTCAGTTCAGCTTGTAGGAGGATGTAAGAATGAGCTTATGATTAAAACCCTTTGGAAAGCACGAACAAATGATAACCAGTTGTGATAGTTTTCCACATTTTTACAATATTTAAAAATATGTTCGGATATCCAAAACTGATCCCACAATTTGATTTATTCACAAGTCCCCTGAAGTGCCTAATAAGTACAATATGGTACAATGAAAATCATGCTTATTACCGCTATTGGGTTGGTAATTCTCCAAGATGAAATCATACTTTTCAGGTTATAAATATACATTTTATTGTTGATTTTATGCTGCATTTTGAAATACTGCTTCTCTGCTTTCATATTTTCAAGGCCTTACAAGGGCATCATAAATCAGCTCCAAACTGGAGGAATGCTAATTGATATCAGGTGATTTCAAAATGAAGGTTAGGTTAAACTTGCTGTGTGTTTGGTGAATTCCAGTTCTTTGGGAACTCTTTTAAAAGCAAGACATGCGAAGAATCCATCTTCTGAGATTAATTACATAAATGGGTACACATTAGATATTTTAAATACATAAAAGGGGACCTTAAAGAAGATGTCTGTGCAACCCATCTCCAAAGCCAAGATGCAGAAGAGACAGAAGGATGTACATGACAAAGTGTCATGGAACTCAGTGCTTCCTCAGTAAAACAAGGAAAGTTCTATTGCCTATAATTTGATCTGAATAATTTTTTAACCTTAACCTTATTTCTGCCCTTTTTTCTGCTCTTCTAACCTTACAATGTATAGGACATCTGTGTTACACAGAATTCCAGGTGTGTGTCAACAGGTATTATTGGAAAGAGCAACTTTATTATTCTCAAATCTACTTAGGACAAAAACACAGATATACTTCAAACAGGTATTGGCTAATAGGAAATAATGTTATGCCAAGTATAAACACTGGCCCATCAATTCATGATTCACATCACACAAGCTGCTCAAGAAAGACAAATTAAACTTCATGGAAAAGTGATTAATAGAGATTAGCAAGAGTGTGAGGGGAGAGGGTGGAAAAGAGGAGGTTGGATTTGACCAGTGCACACCATATGCATGTGTGGAAATATTATCTCAACCCCATTAATATGTAGAATTAATAGTGGTAATTAAAATATTTTAAAGAAACCAGGAGCAGTGATTCATGCCTATAATCCCAGTTGTTGGGAGGCTGAAACAGAAGGGCCATAGGTTCAAGGTGATCCTCAGCAATTTAAAGAGACCTCAACAACTTAATGAGACCCTACTTAAAAATTTAAAATTTTTTTAAAAGGCTGGAGGTATAACTAAGAGGTAGAATGCCCCTAGGTTCAAGCCCTAGTAACCAATATATATGTATTTGTATTATTTTTGGAAAGGGAAAAACTTTTGAGTAATTGTAAATTGATCTCTGTCTCCAAAAATAATACTATAGTAGCATTTTCAAAAAATATGTTGCTATATAGAATAATTTTTTAAAAATTTAGCAGCTAGCCGGGCGTGGTGGCGCACGCTTGTAATCCCAGCATTAGGGAGGCTGAGACCGGAGGATCCGGGTTCGCGGCCAGCCTCAGCTACCTAGTGAGGCACTCTGCAACTTAGTGAGACTCAGTTTCAAAAATAAAGAATAAAAAATAGGGCTGGGGGTATATTTCGGAGGTTGAATGCCCCTGAGTTCAATCCCCAATACCGCAAAAAAATAATAATAATTTAGCAGTTAAAGATTATATTCTGTGTATATGTGTACACATGCTTATACAGTTTATTATTACTGGGAAGAGATTCAGTTTGGAAAAGTGACTGAAATAAAATATTAAACAAATAAATATGTAGCCTTGATTATGCATAGATAAAGGGAAAATGTGGAGAGGATATTCAAAGCATTAAGTTTTCCATTACAAGCATTAGAACATACTTGAGAGAACAAGCCATATAGCGCTAGCACAACAGATCTTAGAGAGCAATGTTGTCCAATCCCACATGTAAAAAATGTGGAAACAGACCCAGGCATGGTGGTGCATGCCTGTAATCCCAGTATTTGGGACACTGAGATAGAGAGATTGCAGGTTTGAGGCTGGCCTCAGCAACTTAACCAGGCCCTCAGTGAGGCAATGAGACCCTGTTTCAAAATAAAATAGGGTTTAGGGTGTAGCTTAGAAGTATAACACCCGGGTTAAATCACCAGAACTACCATCATAAAAAAAAAAAAAGAGAGAGAGAGAGAGAAACTGAGGCCTAGAAAACTAAGACTAGCTACAAGTTATAGATCAGCAGGACAAGAAATGAGGTTTTCTACTCTAGAAAAAGTTCTAGTTCTCTGACCTGATGAGAGTGAGGACAAGTGGCCATCTGCAATCTCTCCCTGCCTGAAAAGTTAGAAGGCCAAGAAGTGACATAGCAAACTATTTCTCATGCAGGTCAGCTCACTGCTCACTTGGGACATTAGAAAAAGTTGTGCTGAAAGAGATCAAGATGTTCTATCTTCTCTCTCTTTCTTTCTCTCTCTCTCTCTCTTTCTCTCTGCTGTGTGTGGTTGGTTTGTTTGCCTGTCTGTCTGTCTGTCTGTCTGTCTGTCTGTCTGTTTGTGGCTCTAGGGATTGAACCAGGTGCATTCTACCTCCCAGCTACACCCCCAGCCCTTTTTATGTTTGTTTGTTTGTTTGTTTGTTTGTTTGTTTGTTTGTTTGTTTGAAACAGGGTCTTACAAGGTTGCTGAGAGTCTTGCTATGTTTCTGAGGCTGTCCTCAAATGTGCAATCCTCCTGTCTCAGCCTCTCTCTCTCTCTCTCTCTCTCTCTCTCTCTCTCTCTCTCTCTCTCTCTCCCTCTCTTACCTTTAATTGGTTACTGATAGAAACCAAACAGAAACCAAGACTTTAAAAATATTATAAACCCTGAATTGTAAAGACATTTTTGACAGTTTTTTGCTGATGACTTGTGGATTTACTCTGATCCATCATAGCATCATGCTGCAAACACAAGAACCTCACCCTCCTTCTAACCCCTCTCAACTTCTCTTACTTCTTATGGTTTCATATAAGAGGAATCAAGAAGAGGGGAAGAGCACAGGTAATGGATGACTCTGTCTTACAGGCACTGGGTCCAAGTTGAACAGGCCAAGGGGTAGAAGGTGATGTTCATGCTACCTCCCTGGTTTTGCACAGGGCTAGATGATCACCTGGTATGGGTGAGCTCACAGTGTATATGTGACAGATGAAGTCTTCAACATACCTCTTCAAGGCATATGGGCTTTGACCGCTAAGGGAATAAGATGGAAGTCCATCTTTGCTCTGTGCAAACTACAACAGTTTCCAACAAGGTAAAGAAGAATGGATTCACACATTCTCTCCTCCTTTGGGTATCCAGTAGGCAGGGCAAGAGAAGCAAATAACTGAATATTCACTGTGAGCTGAGCCTTAAGACTTTTCGCATTAGTACCCGCCTCCACCTTGAGAGGAAGAAGGGATTGTTCTCATGTTATTTTAGAGAAATAAGAATCCAAGAAGCTAATGAATGTGTTCCAATTACTCTGGTCTTTCTGACTACGCTCATTCTCTTAGTGCAATTGCATCTTATAGTTAATAAAATAAAGTCCAAGGAGATGAGGTAATGTCTAGGGTCATAGGCCAAGTAGTGGCAGGGATGAGACTAGAATTATTGATTCTAGTCCAGTCCTTTCTCTACAACTTTAGGAGAATTTTACAACTTGCAAACTCAAAATTAATGACAAAACAAAACAAAAACCAGATTAGTAAAGCATGGCTCGAAACTCACTCCAAAAAAGCAAGACAACATACATGATACACCACAAACAACGCATGAAGCCTGTTAACATGGGAGTGTGTGTGAACACACATGTGAATATATTTGTATATATCATGTGCATTATGTGTCTATGTAGGCTGTATATATGACAAGGAAATTTTTAAATATTAACTAATTACATATCTACTTATATTTCTACTATCAAAAGCTAATTATTTGGCAGAAAAAAGGATTAATTTCTTTAGAAAATTTCTTCCTGTACTGTACTTCCTGCACACTGTAGCTGGAACTCTGAAATCAACTTAAAACTGATGAAATTCCAATGTTCTTGTGCAAAGCAAATAATTTCTATAGTCAAAAGCATAAATTACTAATGAATTACACGCCGTCCCTAAAGATTAAAAATCTAGGTCCATAGAGAATATTTCACTTTTAAGATAATTTCTTTAGTATCCAACTTACACATCTCTTTGCAGTTACTTTTATAACCTTATCATTTATATTATGCATTTATTACTTTTATGTTAAGGATGCCATCACCTCTGTCACACGTTATATGAGAGGGCAAACACCAAAGAAAATAACCAACATTCTCAGTGTGTTGGTCAGGATAAAAATAAGTTAGAGTAATTAACATTAAACACTCATAGGCTGTACCCATTTCTCACTCACAGCAGAGTCCAGTAAAAGTCTGCAGGTTACTGCTCCTTGCAGTCAGTCAGAACTCTAGGATTTTTCTATCCAGTGGCTGAATCTTCATGATCAAGGTGGCAGAGGAGGGAAGAGTGGCAGAATATGGAGTCCCTGGGAAGGATTCATGGCTGAGGTAGAAGTATACTCAGAGACCATGGGCCACGCCTTAGCTACATGGACCCACCTTACTGCAGAGAAAGCTGGAAAATGGAGATTATTCTATGTGCTGAGGAACTGAAAACATGAACTTTGGGAAGTACATAGCAGTCTTAAATAATTAAATCTTAATTGTGGAAGACTTACATATGAAAACTAAGGCATAGTCAATAGAAGTCAGACTATCATAATAAAATAGCATCAAAATTCTATTTCCTCTAGTTCTGAATTGTTATTTTACATTTTTTTTCTGCAAGGTGCATCACATCATTTGTGGAAAGAGATATAGTAGGTATGTGTGCATACACAAAAGCATATTATAAAAAATATCAGACAGAATCAAAATCTTCATGATCACTATATTTTTTCTTTCAATACTTAATCTCTTTCTTCTTCCCATTGGTTTTCAGTCCATACCCTATCTTGTCCCTGGATGTGACTCCTCCTCTCAAGCACACCATATAACCACTTTTTTAAATTTGAGTTTTACTTTATCCTTACCTAAACTGCTTCACTAGAGAAGTTTCCCCACCCAAAGGTTAAAGGGACACCTATAAGTCAAGAAACTACTCCTCAGATCAGCTACAAGTGACCTAAGAAGGATGCCGGATTCTCTACTGAGCCAAACAGAGTTGATGTTCTAAAAATTGATAGTTGAGATTATCATCTATAGTTAGGAAAACAGGGTTGGGCTCTAAATGTCAAGTTACTTGTCTGTCATTATGCCATCTTCATGTCAAGTGTAATCCTAAATTATCAGAGAAGAGTAACTAAGAGCCTTGCAAAAAAGGAAACACGAAGCAGAAATGAAAATAAAGGAAATAAATACTTAAAAGACCAGAAAGAAGACAACTAAACAAGACAAGGAGCCACCTGAGACAACGCAGCCCAGCTGTACCTCCTGTCACTGGGTTCCCATAACTCCTCCTACATCTTTACAATCAATCCTACTTTTTGCATACTAATTCAAAAGGTTAATCTTTATTGCAATTCAATGACTCCTCTTTGAGATATATTTTAACTAATTTATCCCACTGTTTTCTGCTTTCCCCTATTTACTTAACTAAATAAAACTATCCCAGGAGACATGTGTTCTTAACTTCAGGCTTAATATATGAAATTCTTAGGGGACCAAGTTTTACATTTTACAGACAATATGATAATCTCTAAAATGGTGATAGGTAGAGTGAGAAATTGACACAAAGAACTCATTCAATGTAAGTAAAGCAAAGAAATAAGTAGTGGTCTTTGGAATATCAATATTTCAGGGGCTTCTATAACCTATCCACGCCTTACTCTGATTGTCAACAGTCTAAATTCTTCTCCATGAGAAATCTGGAGTTCTTGCCTCATTCTGTGTGCAGTGTATTTCACACATGGCTCATTCTTCTTCACTCAAGTGTCTGCTCAAATATCACTTCTCAAAGATGACTTTTTTTGACCACACCACCTAATGTCACTCTACCCACCTTTGTTCCTGTCTATCACATTTTCTCAGCACTCATCATTATTTAAACTTATGTTTCTTTATATTCTTCTTGATATCTCCAATAGATTATAACCTCCAATGTGGAAATAAGCTTCTCTGACTTCTCATTACTGTGTTTTCAGAAACTATTAGAGAGCCAGATAGAGATACTCTAAAAAATATTTTTGATGAATGAATAAATGAAATACTTTAAGTCCAAGATCTAAACTCAGACCAGTATCCAGCCCTGAGATTTAGACAGAGACAGTCTTGCATAGAGGTTTTCCTGGATGATACAAGCACAGAGAGCTTGCATTTCTTATACACAGAGTGTCCATGATGCAAAATACAACAAAGATGAGTGAAAAGTCAAGAAGAGAGGGTGACACAACTTACAATGCAAATACTAGTTATCCAAAATAAGTCCAGGAAAGGGTGTGCTCACCCCACACCTTAAACATCTGCATGTTGTTAGTAAACCCAGAGGTATGCCAACAAAATGAAGCCAGACTGAGCGAGGACATTTGGGAAGATGAAACTTTAATAAAATGTCACTCTTGGCTTATATGAGGGGAATCCATGGCCAGCAGCTTTCTTGACTGTTGACAATACAACATGGCTTTGGAAATAGATTATTTCTAAAACCATCCCTTCCAGCTCTCATCTTTATGTTTCTCTAAACATTTATTCTTTCAAGGATGAGAAAAATATGTCAGCAAAGGGTGGAGATGGCCATCATGGAACTTAGCAAGAAGGAAATTTCTGGAAGAATAAAGCTCCTAAAAAGACCAGGACTAAAGTTACTCATGCTTGTGCAAAGATTGATGTCAGGAAAGAAGTGTACAAGGTTTATTCAATCAATACCTGATGAGTAATAATCATGTAATCCTAAAGATTGAGATGATGCTCTGAAAATAATCTCAATTGACAGACTATGGGGATGAGGCTCAAAGGAAATAAGCAATTGGCCCAGAGTGGGATGACTCCTGGAAACAAGAGCAGAATAGCCTCTATCCTTATTTTGCACTACAAAGAAAGAGACCTGAAGAGGTTAAGATGCTAGCCACATTTATACAATTCCTTACTGATAGGTGCCAGGATTAGACCCACAGTTTCTAACTCCTAGACTATGAAATTCATGGAAGAGGATGTCTTTGAGCAGAACATGGAGAATGGCTGGTGTACTCATTTGTTGGGGCCACCATAACAAAGTACCACAAGCCACAACTGTTTTGTTAGCAGAAATAGAAATGTACTGTCTCTCAGTTCTGGAGGCCAAAAATAAAAAAAATAAATAAGGTGCTGGGTGGGGTTGGTTCTTGAGGGCTGTGAGGGAAGGATCTGTTCCAAACTTCTTTCCTTGGCTTGAAGATAGCTATCTTCCCAGCTTCTCTTCACATTGTCTTCCATTTACACCAGTCTGTCTGTAGTCCAAATTTCCCCTTTTGATAAAGACACCAGCCATATTTGATCACAGTCCCACCCTACTCCACGATGACATCATCTTAACCACTTATATGTGCTGCCACCCCATTCACAAATAAGGCCACATTCTGAAGCTGAGGATTAGGACTTCAACATATGAATTAGGAGGGGACACAGTTCAACCTATGATGCCTGAAAAGTGGTATAGCAGTGGAGAAAAAGGTTTTAAGGTGAACTGATTAATGACAAACTTGAATCACCAAAGATATGGGAAGAAATGGAACTGGCATGGTGGGGCCAAGGTTCACCATTGGAAGAGTGAGAAAGGAAGAATGACAAAGCTGACCCCTCAACCATTAGGGTGGAAATACTCTCTCAGAATCTTTCTCATGAAGAATGTCATGGGTACCTAAGGATTATGGAATCATAATATGCTTTCAATCTTTCTGATATCCTGAATTACTCTCCCACCCTCTACTCCAAATGGCAAAAGCTAATAATTTGAAATAAAGAGAGAATCTGTCCATATATGAAAATATCACTACCAATCTCTCTAACATGTAAGGGGAAAGAAGAGAGAGAAATGGGGTGGTATGCGGAGGGAATTACATCAAGTGATGTATGTATATATGTTTGTATCATTTTGAATCTCACTATGATGTATAATTATAATGAAACAATAAAAGTATCTCAAAAAGAGTGGATCCATTTCTATTTAAAATGTATTCAGAGAGCTGGGCGTAGTGGCACACGCTTGTAATCCCAGCATTTGGGAGGCAGACACCGGAGGATCCAGGTTCGCAGCCAGCCTCAGGTACCTAGTGAGGCACTCCACAACTTAGTGAGACCCTGTTTTAAAATAAAGAATAAAAAATAGGGCTGGGGGTATAGCTCTGAGGTAGAATGTCCCTGAGTTCAATCCCCTGTACCACAAAAAATAAATAAAATAAAATAAAAGTTATTCAGAACCGGGCGTGGTGGCACACATTTGTAATCCCAGTACTTGGGAGGCTGAGATCAGAGGATCTGGGTTCGCTTCCAGCCTCAGCTATTTAGTGAGACCCTGTTTCAAATAAAGAATAAAAAATAGGACTAGGGATGTATCTTGGAAATAGAATGCCCCTGGGTTCAATCCCCAGTATCGCAAAAAAAAAAAAAAAAAAGTATTCAGAGGCACCACAAACACCATATAGAACAGATCAAATAAAAATCTTCCTCAAAGGAGGATGAAGGAAGAAAAGTTATCATAGTAAGTGGATAAAACACTCTTGTCCACCTCTGATTCCAGCCCCTGCCAAACAACTCATCCTAAGATGGACCTAATGCATGTATATTGATCTCTTCCTTGAAACCTTGAGCTTTCTGTCAATAGGGGTGACCAGAGCCAGTGATAAATGTCCCAGCCCCCATTTTGGGGATGGACAGCTCTAGGAAGCATTCCATATCTTCCAAAGGGGTTCCAGCAAGATCAACACCCTACCATTGCCTTTATCAGAGGCCCCAATAGTTCTGCAATGGTTCTTCTGATTATCTTTTCCTCCCCTCCTCTCTTATTGTCACTTCTCCCACATTCCTGCTTCCTAGGATCACCTTCAAAATATACTATTTGGACCCAAGTACTTGTCTCAGCTCTGCTTTGCAAAAAATCTAAACTAAAACAGTAAAGAACGAGACTAGGGCCAGATGTAGAGATCTCTCAGCACTTAAATGTCACCTATTGGGACTGTGTGCCCTCAAAGGACTGAGTCCAGGAAATAGTTTGGGTGTCTTCTCTGTGCCACACATTTGCTAGGTGCAGAGAACATAAAGTACAGAAGACATGACCTCTGCTCTCAGGAAGTTTAAAGTCTGCTAGAAAGGATTTATGCTTTGGAATATTTTGTAGCTCTTGCTGAAACACAAAGATCCATGTTCTATTGATATTTTTGATCCACAAGGCCCCAATAATTGCCAAAAAATATCCACTACTTCTCCTGCCTCAGAACGCCCCATTCAGTTTACAGCCCAGGTTCCCATGGCTCCAATTTACATGTGATTCACATAACATCTGTTTAATTTTAAAGTTTATATGGCAGCTTTTCGAAATCCCAGGGATTTTTTTTAACTTTTTTTTTCTCCTTCCTCAAACACCAAGAGGATGGAGAAAATTAATTTCCTGTGTAAAAATGCAAGATGACAGAAGGTCTAAGGTTAAAACTATTTACCAAAAAAAAAAAAAAAAAAAATTCATTTGCCAATGTTTAGAAAAGTCTGTTTTATTTGAAAAATTCACTCATCTACCTGGCTTCTAGTGTCCTGTAGCATTTTACTATGAAAGAATTTTTATCTAGGAACATCAATTGAGGAGAAACAGTTTGTATTTGTTTTCCCCAATGTGCAGTGAACGGTTGGCTAATAGGATGACCAATTTGTTTTACTAAATGGCCACCCAGAGAAGTTTCTCCTTTCCCTTAGTCTGGAGTTGTCTGAGAATACCATACCCTAGAGCCTCAGCTGGCCCCAGCAGCCCTTGCCCTCCCTTGAGGTTTTTCCTTTTTAGTGCTAGTAGCATGAACAGGTCTGGGGTTTCACTTATGATCTGGCCTGGAGCAAGATGAGTTTGGCTCCCCAAAATGCACACATCCAAACTCCCCTTGTAGAAAAAGGAGAGAAGGGGTGAGTCCTCATCACAGCTGGACAACCCACAGCTGGACTTCCTTCCTCCATGTTTCCATGCAGATGGTAACTCCCTGTTCTTTCTTGTTCCTGTCCACAAAGACCCTTCTTAATTGGATCTTTCTCTGAGTTTGGGACAACTCTCACAGCATATGCAAGTATTCTGCTGCTCTAGCACCATCTAGGATACTCATAACCCCTCATGGGCCCTCAGAGGCCAAGTCTGTCTCTACACCTTGGTCAGCCACAGGGAACTATTCTGTTGATCTCTCACCTACAAGGTTAGGGCTTCTCTGCCTGCATGTACCAACTGGCTACTTCTACTGTGAGGTCTGGCCATCTCCTTGAGGAATAAGGCCCAGCTCTCCTCCACTTTCAACCCCCCAAGCCAATCAGGATTGTGCTATGGGTTGAATTATGTCCCCCTAATGTTTAGGTTTTAGTCGTAACTCATAGGGCCCCTGAATGTGAGCTTAACTAGAAATTCATTAATTAAATTTTCCTGTAAGTAGTTAAGATGAGCTTATTGTAAGTGTGCTAATCCAATGTGACTATGACCTTATGAAAAGGGGAAATTTGAATACAGAGGGAAATACTCAAGGAGAAGCCATGTGAAGATGATGTATCTACAAGACAAGAAAGACTGAGGGCTAGCCAGCCCACCACCAGAAACTAGGCATGAGCTGAGGGGTGGACCAGATTCTCTCATAGTCCCCAGAAGGAACCAACTCAGCCAACACTTTGATTTTGGACTTCTAGACTCCAGAATTGTGAAACAATGAATGTGTGTTGTTTAAGCCACCCAATTTGTAGTATTTTGTTATGGCTCCCTCGCAAACTGACATAGATTCAAGTATTGCTAGACAAGCAATACCTCCAGTCCACCTGGGTGAATTGGAGCAGCATCAAGGGACAAAATGCATTGGAGAAAATAGGAAAAAATATCAACCTACTATCATTTCATATAATGTAAGAAAGATCTGTACAAAAAAATGATTATTTTGGAATTCGATCAGAAAAATGTCAGCACTTTAGGATCCTATCAGCATTTTCCAGTTTTGACAAAATGACTTGTGTTACTTTAATATCCAAATAATATTACAAAATATATTAATTTGTAGTTTGTTCGGTGGAAGCAGTGGGAAAGATGTGGGGCTGTGGAGTCCCAGTGTCAGTTCCAACATAAGCTAACTAGGTGAGACCTTGGGAAACTCACAAAATCCCTCCTGTATGTTGCCTCAATTGTAAAATGAGAATAGTAATATCTCCTAGCAGAGTCATTTAGAGAAGCGATAAAACAATTCATATGAGGCATAAGACCTAGTGTTCTCTTCCTTATTTCATATGCCTTACACTTGGTTGCAAGAACTTAGAAGTAAAGAAAGGGAGGAGAGCAGGGTGATACCATCAAGGAAATGTTAGCCTTTTTATTTAAATAAGAAACTAAGTGTGCCACATTACCTGATATCCTAAGGACCATTTCTAAGCATGGGAACCTTCTCAAACCCTCTTCTTTCTTGAAATTAAACAATTGATTCAAATTAACTATCATCCTCACAAAGTTTTTCTTTACATGGACAAAGTTTTTAAAAAAGAAACAAGCTCATTAAAAAATTAAAGCCTGGACTGGGATGTAGCTCAGTGGTAAAGTGCTCACTTTACAATCGCAACACCCTGGGTTCCATCCCCAGTGCCAAAAAAAAAAAAAAAAAAAAAAAAAAATTAAAGCCTAGGAAATAAAATTTTCGTGGTCAAAGTCATATAAATGTTATTTCCAATATGACAAGATCATCCTTTTTATTCTAAACAAATATATCTAAATTGCTGCATCCATGAAAGCAAAGAGAAAAAATTGCCTAGAAAAATAGAGTAGTATCTATGAAACTATAACAAGGGGTCCCTGACATTCAACATGGTCCCCAAATAATTCCTTTTGCTATGTTAACATGACCAATGCAGTTTTCTGGTAACAATGCACATTCAAAGGATATCTCCTGAGAGCCTCCTAGAAACACTGGTTTGACCTAAGAACCCAACTTCAACAGCTAAAGCAATATATATGTGTATGTGTAGACATGTGCATACAAATGTGTATGTCTATCCCGTTGCATACTTTTATGTGTCTATATATATGTTTGTATATGTGTGTATACATATATACCATCTCTCATACACGCATGAAATCAAAGTGATTGAATTATATTATTGTGCAACTTACTTTTTTCACTTAAATATGCATGCATATCTAAAGATATCTGAATATGCATTTCATTCTCAAATGATATAACTTACTATTTTAACAACTATGTAGTATTCTATTGTAGCATGCATTTCATTTATTTTAGTATACTTTTATTGGTGCATTTTCATTATATATCATAATGAGATACAGAGTGATAGGAAAATACATGCAGACAACACTTGATGTGCTTCCCTCTGGACCCCACTGTATTTGCTCCCCTTCCCCATACATATCATTGAGATGGTATTGATAATTTCATATATGCACATAGCATTATTTGAACTGTTGCTTTCATCAAATCTCCTTCTCCCCTCCACCAAGCCCCCTCCATTTTAATAAATGTTGAGGTTGTTTCCAGTTTTGTTTTGTTTTTGCTATTATAAGTGTTCACATATATTTGATACTTGTATAAATGTATCCAAAGGATGCAACGTAGTGGCTGGGATCAAAGAGATATGAGTTTTACATTTTGGTAGATATAGGAAAATTGCCCTCTAAAAGGTTTCACTGATTTGTAATCCTACTGGCAGTATATGAGAAAAGATTCTGGGAAAGGGTAGGTAGGGTGAGTTTTGTTAATACAAATGCTCACTCCATGTCCTTAGATATTCTGATGCAGTATATCTAAGGTGGAGCCCAAAGAATCTGTACTTTTTGTAGTGTCCAAGGGAATTAGAATAATTTTTTCAGAATCAGGCCCCTCTGAGCCATACCATATACCACTGCAGGAGGGACCCATTAGCTACATATCAGTTATTCATCTTCCTGAGAATCACTCACACATGTGGCTCTGACCTGTGTTCAAGAAAGTAGCATTGAAAACCAGCTTGATTGCTGATCCTAGTTTTCTACATAGAGCTGTAAAATTTCTCAGTTTATATTGCTGGGATTTGTTTTAAAACTTTAAAGAAAATGTTTTGTCCTGACATTTTCTTTTAGGGACAGTGAAAGCCATAATATATTCTTGCTGTTCTACTGGATGTTCAGTATGTGAATTAAAGAAGCCTTAGTTCTTTGGGAAAAAAAGTTTTATGGACTTAGAAGATGGAGCATGTGGACAGTGAATTATGAAAACCAAAGACATTTGCTGCTACATGCACCAACCCACTGTGGCAGGAAATTAAATATTGGACTAGATCCCTTATGATGATGGAGAAGAAATGTGCCCACAAGCCTTCCCAGTTAATCCTAGGAGCACACATCTAAGATGCATCTCTGTATCTACCTGGCAAGCTAGTAAAGAACATCCTTAAGTTCAAAGACTGGAAAGAGCTTCCATAAACCTTATCAAAAGCCTAACCCAGCACTGTTCAACCTAGACACACATTAGAAGCACTTAGGGAGCTTTAACAATTACTGATGCCCAGGCCCTGCCCACAGAGACTCTCACCCAATTGGTCTGGGGTAGAGTGCAGTCATCAATATATTTTAAATAGCCATATAGGGTTTAGAATATAACCAGATCAAGAACCACTATAACAGCCTATTGTGACCCAGCAGGCTTACAATCTCTTCTTTGTAGCATTCTGGTCTGAATAAAGTTATCAATGATAGAGGACAGTAAGGAATGGAAAAGAAAAGAAATTCAATAAAACCTAGAGATATCCTGCTCAATCCTTCTTTTTCCTCTTAGTTCCTTGGCTTCAAATTCTATGTTGCCTAATACCATGCTCAAAGAAGAGAGTTTTAGGGAAGAGTAACTTTTAGGTCAAAGAGGTGGGAAACTCAAAGTGCCCCCAGAAGCCAGGCAAGCAACATAAATGAAGGAGGCAGCCCTGCAGGATAGTGGCCAACTACATCCCACTGGCCACCAGCTGGCCCTAACCACACACTGACACGCAGTTATTCAACCCCAATGGCCCAAGACAAGGCGATTTTTCTAAAAATGCCTCCAAATACAATTATACTTGAGACTTTACAATGTGTAAAGCTTGTAAACTAACTATTTTGTTTTTGTTTTTGTTTTTAACTATGAGTGGGCTGAACAAAAACAAATCAATGGTTCAAATGAGGCCCCAAGCCTACTGGGTTTTGACTCATGATTTCAAAGCACTATCCACTTTTCATGGTTCAAATCTGGAAGCATTGATCTTAAGAGTGAAAACAGTAAAATACAGCTGAAACCCAAACAGTGACAGTTTGGCCGGCTTATTAAAGTGCAGGCCCCAGTATCTCGACCAGATGATGCTCATAAAGCCATGGGTAGATAGTACAGGGCTTATGTATAAGAGTGAACCCAGATGACTGGGTGGAGCTGGTTAAAGAGCCATCTTTCCTGGAAATCATTTCCCTTTCATTTCCCCTAATAAAAGTCCAGGTGTGCCTTACACTGTTACATGTCAAAGAAGAGACTCTTCCCAAATGATCTTCATTCCTTTGGTCACCATCTGTGCCCCTAAACCCTGCTTCCAGCAGGAGTACAGTTGTCAACACCATCAAGACAGAAGCATTTCCCATAATAAATGCAGAATATTATGCTGATTCCCTTCCATGTGCTTAGATTGATGAGATTTTGTTCTCTTGAGAGTAGGCAGTTAAGAGATACCAGAGCTGACAAACCTAGAGGGCTTAGGAAAAATGGATCATGGCATCAATGAAATAATATAGAAAGCAAAGTACTAGAAAAAAATGTTAACCCCTTATAAGGTTTATGGTTTGCAAATTTTTTCTTCCATTCTAGAATTGTCTTTTGTTAATTAAAAATAATAAATAACACATGAGTCAAAATAATCAAGAAACAAGGAAGAAAGGAAGGAAAGGGTTAAAGAGATGACAGAAAGATGGAAGGAAAGAAAGAAAGCTAACTAACTTATAGGATTAGGATAATTATATCCTAGAGAAATTTTCAGAAAGACATTCTATGGCCAGTGTAATTGTTTGAAAATAGAATGCCTCTCTATCCCTTGTGGAAACAGGGTAGCAATGTTGGAAACAGGATGGAAATGTTGGAAGCAGGGCTTGGTTGTAATCTCAGCAATGGATAGATGCATTGCAATGGACTTATCTGGGTGGTGGCCTGGCCGGTAGGGTGTGGCTAGAGAGGGTAGGTCCCTGAGGCCTTGGGGATTATATATGGTCTTGCTCTCTCTAGCTCCTGGCATCTATGCTGTGAGAGCAAAGCCTTGTGCTCTCCCTCTCTCTGCTTCCCGCCACCTCCATGCCCTGAAATCTATGATTCCCAGCCTCACATGGACTGAACCCCAAAATCTTCAAAGAGAACTATGAGCAAACAAATCTTCCTTCTTCTACATTACATGGTCAGTCTTTTAGATTATAGAAGTGAGAATGCTAAGACAGCAGATAAAAGTTCCTGCTTCTTTTTCCCTTCCCTCATCTGTGAACATAGAATGATACCCCATTCCAAAGTCCTGTACTGTTTTCCAGGAGTGAGTATCGTATCATAAAAATTTATGTGAAATTGGTTTGAAGACTGGGAATTCTATACAAATATAAGAGATAACAAGGGTCTGGCTCAGTAATAAAATAAGATTGTGGGAGATGTGCTCATAGGGTGTGTCCTGGTCACTCAGCCAATTGGACGGTGTCATACACTGAAGATTGGCCAAGGAGGACAGGGCAGAGCCAGGAGACTGGGCCTGATTCCTACACCCCCACCTGCCACTGGTCCCAGAGTAGACAACACACCTTTGCTGGCTGCCAGGCTGGGAACATAGGATGGTTATGGAGGAAAGACTCTTGTTTCTTTATTTTTCCAGCCTCCAACAACAGGATCTATTGAATGAGCTCAAGACCTGAGAATCACAGCCCCGTCGACATGATGTCCTCCAGGTGATATAACATGGTTAATATGAGATAGCGTCAGTAAGCTTATTGAGAACACACCTAGTACAGCTTCCCACTAGACACAGTAAAGGTTTCAAAATTATTTCCACCCCCCCAAATGGCAGCAAAGATAAATTTTTCCATCTTACAAAGGGCAGAGATCTACTCAAAGAGAGAAAATGTAGAGTCAGGAGGATGGAAGACGAGTCTCATAACTGAGGACAGCCTCTCTCTTTAGCCATAACAGATATGGGAGGTGTTTTGAGGGGTATCAGAGCTGCCGTAACACTGCAATGAGGAGGAAAAATCTTAGTTCATCAAACTAAGGCCCTATCGTGTCTGCAGAAAGATTATAGTCAAGATCTAAGAGATGCTCAATGAATACTAGATGTGAACGTTTATATTTTCTGAAAAAGACACTGCTGAGACTGGTCAGAAGGAAAATCAATTTATTGTGAATTACAAATAGAATTATAAGAATAAGAGACCAAGATATCTGGAGCATCAGAGTAAACATCATCAAATACAGAGAACCAAGAAGGGTTCCAACAGCAGATCAGAGTTTACTAGGCTGGGGGTAAAGGGCACACAGGATTTGCTGAGATGTGGAAAAAGAACATGAGCAAGACCATCCCCCTTGAAAACATAATGGCCACAAAGGCTCAGGGCTTTTCCAAGTGTAAAGCACCTTTACTCTTATTATAACTTCCACCCTCACAAAACTACATATCCATATATCATTCCCCCATTTTACGGATTAGAAAGCTAAGTTTTAGTTCTAAGCTTTGTTTAGTGGTCAGAACCAGGAAATGGGAAAATCAGGCCTCTGACTAGGTCCAGGGGTCTCTCTGACACACTTGCTCCTAAAGAGGAGCTAGGATCTGCTGAACTCCAGCACTGAGCTTTGTGGCTTCCAACACTTGTTCACAAGAGGAATGAGCCAGCAGCAGTACTAGCAGAAATGAAGAACTCTGAGGTGCAGCAGAAGGAGTGGATGACGAGGAAGGAAGCCCTTGAAAAGAAAATGAAGAGAATTTGGCCTGCATCCTGCAAGCAATGGGCTGAGCACTAAGCAGACATACTAAATGTATATGCAATGTGGTTCTTTGGGTCATAAAGGATAAACAGGCTCTCAGATGGGCCCCTACTCTCACTCTCCTATGAAAAATTAATAATAAATAATGAACTAATAAATAATGAAATAATTTTCATTAATAATGGAAACATTTCCTCAAGAGGCATCCACCTGCAGTGGCTAAAGCTTTGGGGAAGAAAACATTCCACCTGTGTAGAGAGGAATACAAAGAAACAGATCTAGAGACACTTTTGTTGTCACCAGTGAGAGAGACGTCAGTGTACCATCATCTTAGACACCAAGTTGAGAATGTTAGGAAATGTGAGAAGTCCATCTGTGCACCCTCTTGGAATGCAGGCCACAGAAGGAGCAAAGACATTTGCATTCAGCACCTAAAATTAACTCTCCTTCTCCTCTTTCCATTCATAGGCTTTATCAGGCTGGGAAATCAGACACTGACTCTGACCTATTCTAAAAGGCATTTTGTGTGTGTGTGTGTGTGTGTGTGTGTGTGTGTAAATGTGATCACACACACATACATACATACCACACAGAGTACAGAGGTTATATACCTAACAGCCAAGAAAAAAAAAATCACTGCTTTCATTGAAGAATTACTAGGTATTCATTTGACCACTTCTCTCTCATTTCTTATGGGATATTAAGCAAATGGAAAAAGATAAAATAAGCCACACTTCAATCCTTGATAATGCAATCATAGTGGTAACAGACATGTGAGAAAGAATGAAAACATGGTGGAATGAAAATATTAGATTCGTTCTTTATATGGATTCTGTTAGCTTTTAGAAAAAAGCGGTGGTAATCACCAGCTAGCCCATGAACTTTGCCCTGCCTCCTGCTGTTCGTCCTTGTATCTTCCCAAGCGGTTCCTTTGGTGCCCCAAGTAAAGAAGAGCCATTATTTTTTATACATTAACCTTTATGGCCAAGAACCACATTGTGCTTCCCTGCCGGTCACCAGCTGGGAGATGGTGATAAAATGACCCTCATATTTATGTTGAGGAGAAGGTCATGGAGCCTCGATTGAGACACAGTATGTACGTCTAGATATCCCTTTATCTTATGCAGAAAAGTCTAACAGGGTGGGTGGAGGATTGCTTATTTGAAGGAAAATCCTTCAGATGAAAGGATGATTAAATACAAAGAATATAATTTATAGGCATGTTCACTTCATCCCTATAAACAGGGATCCCCTAAACAATCTGTTTGGCATGAAATCTTCTCCTGTAAGAAAAAAGGAGAGCAATGGAGATGTAATAAGTCCTTTTGTGGTTAGAAATAGAATAGCCGCTTGAAGAGTTCACAAAGTGGTGTTTGGAGTTGATATAATTGATTCTTGAGGGTTGTAATCTAATTGCAATGGATTTATCTGGGTGGTAGCTAGAGGGAGTGGTTATCCCTAGGAGTGCAGCCTTGGGGATTGTATACATGGTTACTCCTCCTCCTGCTCGCTCTCTTGCCCCCATGAGGTGAGGAGCACGGTGCATGCCCTGAGATCTGTGGTCCCCAGCTTCACCTGGACCGAACCTGAAACCATAAGAAAATAAATCTTCTTTCCTCTAAGTTACATAGTCAATTTTCTAGATTACAGCTGCAAGGAGGCTGACTGGAACAGGTCCCTCCTCTGTCTGGACATGGAAGTGGGGCTTTACTCTCTGGGCAATCCTCAAACACTGCTCTTTTACCCGTGATGACCAGAGAGACCAGGTGAGGTGCCCAAGGTTTCCAAAGCTTCCACCTCTCAGACGTGGCAGTTTTGTCCACTAATTTATTTAATTTAATTGAATAAACTTATTAAGCATCATTAATTTATTGAGCACCAACTCCATAAGAGGCTTTGTGTTAGACACTATAAATATGAAGCTAAATAAAACACACTCTCATTCCTGAAAAGCGTATATTTCTTGTCTGTTATTTCTGAAAGCAGAGAAAATATCTTCAAATAGCACAATCTAGTGACTGCTTCCCCAAAGAAGAGAACATGGTCTGCAATTGAATCCTCCCCCCTTTTTTTGGTTCCTTCCTGTTTTGTTTGTCATACTTCCATTTCTTTTTTCACAACAAGGAAAGAAATTACAAGGCTGAGTTGATCCTATAGTGGTAGAGTATATGACAATTCCTGGAAACAAAATGTCCCAAACCAGTGTTCCAGGTGGCTCAATTCTAGGAGATTCAGAGACAATCAGGGTTCCTCAACAAGTAAGTTGTTAAACTAGTTGCACAGCACTTCCCTCTAATAATTCCCAACACACATCTGCATTTTAAAGATTCCCAGAAGTACTTGCTTCTCACTGCTCAACTCAGCAACTCCCCCCCCCAACTTCTCCAAGCATTAGAATACTTAATTAACAACTTGAAAAACAGTTTTCCAATATTAGCATTAGAGAAAGAATTGCACTAGGCTTTAATTTAATACTTTCACTTGGGAAAAGGATGTGAAACTTTACTTCAACTGAAGTCATCCCCTTGCAGAATAGCACAAAGTTCAAATCAAAAGACATTGGTTCAGCTGGGAATGGTGGTGCATGCCTGTAATTCCAGTGCTTGAGAGGCTGGGACAGGAGGATTGCAGGTTTGAGGCCAGTCTCAGCAACTTGGTGAGACACTGTTAAGAGAGAGAGAGAGAGAGAGACAGAGAGAGAGAGAGACAGAGAGACAGAGACAGAGAGAGAGACAGAGAGAGCTCACGCTAGGGATGTAGCTTATGTAGCTTAGAGGTAAAATGCCCAAGTTCAATCCTCAGCAACACACACACACACACACACACACACACACACACACACACACACGACCATGGTTCCAGTTCATAATCTGCCATATACTATAATTTCAAGTATATTTGAGCAAATCACTTAATTTGCTCTTTTAACCTTTGCTTCCTTATGCAAAAACTCATTCAACAATATAAACTACCACCTATTGGGGGAAGGAGAAGAGATGATGTATTAAGGGCCTACCAGGACCTGGAAAAAACAAGTGTACAATTAATGGTGACTATTTTTAAATATAGAACATAATGCACTTGGCTCACAATAAAAATAATGAGTATTCTATTCTGATGTTCCAGGATTTATTAATGTCTTTGAGCTGCCAGCCATCCACATTTTTGGCATATATTGTTAAAAACAAATCACAGGAGTCACTCTTACAAGAAATACTTCTAGAATAAGAAAAGTAGTTCTTAGCCAGACATGTGGTGGCACATACTTGTAAGCCCAAGGGAGGCAGAGATAGGAAGATTGCATGTTTGATGACAGCCTCAGCAACTTAGCAAGACCTTCTGCAACTCAATGAGATCTTGTCCCAAAATAAAAAATAAAATAGGGCTAGGGGTATAGCTCAGAGGTAGACTATATCTGGGTTCAATCCCCAATAACAAAAAAGAAGAAAGAAAAAGTAGCTTTTATGGTGGTCCCCATCACAGTTTAATCAGTGTAATTAAATTGCAAGAGGCCCACAAATTATGCAAAAGGAGAAAGAAAAATTTACATGAGGAATTATTTCACCCTTTATTTTCAGGTTGGTATTATACATGTTTGTGTTTCGTTGCTATTTCTCTCTTTTTTTTTTCTCTGTATTGTGCTTGCTTTAATTTTTAACACAGAAGTTAAACATTTTAAAGCTACTTTTTCCCAATTTTCAAAATCAAAAATAAAATAGCATTTCTTATCCAATTATTCAAAACAAGGAATTTAGCAGATTACACTCACACTACCTCATATTCCCACTTCTTGAATCTTTGGTTAATTATTTTTACCTAACTGGTTTGCCAGAAAACAGGAACATAATTGTAACTATGTTTAACTTACATGTATTTCCTTTCAGTAATTATCTTTGACACTTGTACTCAGAATTTACCGTAGTTACAAATTTATCTAGACACTTTCTACTTGTTTCAATTAAGAGTATTTTGAAGAATGATGCAGTTTTTTATTCATCCCCAAGTTAAGATTATCTTCAATGAAGTTACTAAAGATTGCAAATCATAATCGCACTTCTTTAAAAATACATTCCATGAATTAGAATGTGTGTGTATTGAAAGTTCCACACCAGAATGATATTAACAATGGATTTTTCTGGAAGGAGAAATTGTGCATGACCTTTAAGTATTTTTGCCTACCTTGTATTTTCCAGTTTTTCTAAAATGAACACATAGCATATGTTTAATAAAGGAAAAAATGGGGCTGCTAGGTAAAGACTATGAGCAAGCCCTTGTATTTACAAACATAGCCCCAAATAGTCCCTTTATTAAATGACAACAAAAGGATTTTTATAAAGACATAAAACCATTACAATAAAGAGAACGGGAGGAAGAACAACAGCAACAAATTTTTGGAAGCTAGAAAGCAGATGGCCCATGGTAATTGACTTAGCAGACTCAAGAAAGCTGAATTCTACACTGACAAGTCAGGAAAGCCATGAACAACCCGATTTACCCTGAAGAGCGCCCACAAGATTCGGAAATTGGCAGCACCAGGTACCTCTGTGAGGAGGAGGTAAAGGTCAGCCTAAAGAAAGATGTGTGCATGTCCACTTAAGAAGTGATTAGATCCCCAAGTCCCCTCCACTTTGTTAAGTGACCAGACAAATGTCCGTCCCTCCCCCAAGCCCATACATAAAACAGGAAGTTTAGCCTCTAGAGATGGTATAACAAAAGGTTCTGGACAAAGGGAGGCATACCAGGTACAGGTGAGGGCAAGGGTACGGAAGCATACCAGAAAGCAGGGGATTAAAAACACATTCTAACCACACCAAGCCTCCTCCCCAGCCCCTGTCCTGAGCAGTCCCCAGGTCTTGCACCCCTAAAGGTGATTCGAGGTGAAACAGCCCAGTCAACTCACAAAACAAGGACACCCATCATCAGGAGGCCACAGCCAAGAGCTCCTCAGCTGTGAACTATACTGAGGTAGTATCCATGAGCACAAACACCGAATAGAAATCAAACACAAATTACCATGCAAAATTTATAAATACATCAGGGAAGAATGGGAAGTGTGTGTGTGTGTGTGTGTGTGTGTGTGCGGATACAAGTAGGGTGGGTATGCTGAGTGTGTCTGTGTGTCTGTACATGCCTCTGGAAATCAGGACAAATCCTTGTACTTCCATCACGGGAAGCAGAAATAGGAGTATGTGATAAAGACACAGAGGCAAATGCTCAAAGAATCTTCTGAAAAAGCTGAAAGGGGTGGCCTCTGAGGAGGTAGCGATGATGGGGTGCAGGGGGCTACTCTTCCTAACAAGCTCTGCAGAACTGTTTGATCCTTTAAACGATGTTAAAAAGAAATCAACGAGAACATGATTTGGTCACATGTTGAGATACGGTGGTGATCTCAATGAACTGAAAGTGTGCATGTATGTTTCAATATCACACTAAACCTCAATATGATATATGTTTACAGTACACGGATAAAAGTATATTAAATGCATATATATTAAAGATACAAATATATATATATACATATATATATATAAATGTATTAAAACATATGGGATCAGCATTGGTGTCTATCAACAGATGAATGGATTACAAAACTATGGTGTATATACACACAATGGAAACTTACTCAGCCATAAAGAACAAAATTATGGCATTTGCAGAAAAATGGATTGAACTAGAAGGATATTATGCTGAGATTAGCCAGCCTCAGAAAGTAAATGGGTCATATATTTTCTCTCACACATGAAGCTAGAGAGAAACAAAAGAGACTTCAGATAAATGAGGAGAAAGACCAGAGACTTCGGATAAATGAGGAGTCCAGTAAAATAGTAGAAGGAGATTTGGGGAGAAAGAGGAGAGGGGAAAGGGAAGACTTGATGACAAAAACAGTTCAAACAATCCTATGTACGTTTGTGAAGCTATCATAAGGCCAACTTCATTATTAGGAACAGGGAGGAGGAGAGAGTGGGGCGGGATCCAGAGGGAAGTGCACCAGGTGCTGGGTGCATTTATGTTTCTAGCACACAAAACCTAAAGATGATCTATGGTTACAATGTACCAATAAAAGCATATTTTTTAAAAAAAACATATTCAAAAAGAAGGCTCACATTCTTTAGACATGCTGTAAAATTTGATATTAATAAATCAATGATAAAAAAAAATAGCTGCCTTTCCTGACACATACTCTGAGCAAATGAGGCAGGGGCAAGGGGAGAAGGTTATGACTAATCCTGTACCATGAGTTAGATCCTCCACTGTGTCATGGGTTAGAACAAAAGCAGTTCCTCTCAACTAGCCCCGAACAGAATAACTCAGTAACAAAGGGGGAAAGGAGAGAGTCCTGGAAGAGGCTTCAGGTCCAGAGGATGGTTCCCCATCAGTCAACCCAAAGTTAGAGTCATGTCTTGTATCATAAACCAAAACAACTTCCATAAAAGTAAAAACGTCATACACCATTTACTGAGAGTAGAAAGGTGGTTATCACAGGCTGAAGAGAGCAAGGGGAGGCAGGGATAGGGAAAGGGTGGTCAGAGCACTCAGTTACAATTAAAGAAGCATGGAGCTCTGGCGTGCTAATCGCAGAGCCATATGACTCTGGGTGATAGTCGTGTACTATACCTCACAAGAAGGATTTTGAATGTGTTCATCATAGAAAAAATGATAGATGGTGTAAGAGATAGATATGTTTAACCTGATTTAAGAACAGTGTATACATCTACTGAAACATCACATGATACCACTAGTATATATATGCATACACTAATATAGTATTTATATATTATATATTATATATATAATATATATATTATATATATAATGTTTGTTTTTATGTATCAAAAAACAAATTTAATTATTAAAACAAGAGTCATGCATTCTCTAAAATACAGCATAAGAAAATATAGTAAGCTCTTTAAGTTGATCTGAGGCTGAGAAAGTCCATTCAAAATGTAAGCAATGAGTCAAATCACAAAGAAAATATTGTCATATTTGAGTATTTAATTTTAACATGTATACATCTAAAAAAAAAATCCAGGCTGGGTGTGGTTGTACATGCCTTTAATTCCAGTATTCAGGAGGCTGAGACAGGAAGATGACAAGTTCTAGACCAGCCTCAGCAACTTACAGAGACCCTCAGCAACTTAATGAGGCATTGTTTCAAATTTTTTTTAAGGGCCAGGGTGTGTATCTCAAATGAAGAAAGCACCTGGGTTTAATCCCCAGCACTGAATTTTTTTTTAAAAAATTCAAATAAATATAAATGTTAAAAGATCAATTTTGAAAAAAAATGATTAGCTATAAATATGTTAATATCTATAGTAGATTTCTAAATTCCTACAAAAACAACAGGAGAAACATGAATACATCAACAGAAAAAGAGGAAAAGAACATGAACAGAAAACATGAAAAAATAGACTAGACATGTTAAAAATGGAAAACTTGTTCATAGATTTTTAAATGTTTAAAGACAAATTAAAATTGCTATTAGATTGACATATACTTTAAATGTAATATTTAAGGCTAGTAGGAGTGAGAAAAGCAAGTCTTCTCATTTATTGCTATTGGAAATTTAACTTGGAAAGCTATTTGGCAATATCTATTATGAGTCATAAAAATGCTCATACTTTTGAATCTACAATACCACTTCTAGAAATTTATCCTGAGTAAATGAGAGACATAGTAAAAGATTTATGTACAAAAATATATATCACCCAGTTAAGATCCCACAAAAGGGAAAAGATTCAGTAAATTATAGTATGGTCCTGTAATAGAATATTAGGTAGAAATTAAAAGTCATATTTTTGAAGAATATTTAGTAACATAGCTAAATGTTTCTGATAAAAATGCTAATATTAAAAACATATGGTACAAATTATATATAGTAACGATTCCAATTTATAATATATACATATATCAAATTTGTTATACATGCACATATATTGTATAAGTATATTAAAAAATACCGGAAAGAAATAAATGAAATTAATAGTACTTTAACCAAAGTAAAAGGATCATGCTTGAATGCTACTTTCCCTTTCATTTTATAAGTTTTCAAAATATATTTTTTATAGTATGAATTACTTTCAAGTGCCAAATATAATAAAAATAAAGTAATAATTATCCTTACCATAAAAATATAAACATTAACTATACATATAATCCAAAAGGACATTTTCATAATTCTGAATTTGTAAAAATTTGGACACAGATTGAATTTAAGTTTGCTTTTGCTTAACCCTCTATAAAAGACAGAATACATAAATATGACAAATAAGATTATATAAAGAAATATGATAAAAATAAAGGCTAAGTCTATAGTTTGCCATGTACAAAGCACTACAGCTAAACATTCTATCATGCCTTCTCTCGTTTATGAGGTTCTTATCTAATGTCCCCATTTTATGGGTGAAGGTCCGTCCTCTGCTGCTGACAGAAGCATCCTGGTGGTCACCAGTGAGATGCCCCTTTTATCTAGGCAAGCACAGGTCATTTGAAGGCAGCAGCTACTCTGCCTGCAGCATCTCCTCTCTCTTCCCCACCCTGTCCCAGGTCCTTTGCTTCTCTTTGTGAGGCAGCAGCACCACGAAGTGCTCACGGTGCTGCACCCTCCAGTGGTCCTGCCATCCCTTGTAGGCTGCTGTTTCTATGACATGGCACTAGAGCTGGCTACCCTTCTTGTTCCCCATGCCTCTGGAAATTCCCTCCTCTTCCCTAAGAAACTCCAGAGCTTCCAAACTAACACTTGCTGGAGGCTCTCTCCAGCTGATGATAAAAATACTAAGCACTTATCAATTCTCCTGGAACAAGGGAGACTAAATTGAATTTGCCTATGGTGATTATAGGGTGTAATTATTGCTTTTTTCAATTTTTATTGTAGCAAAATACATATAACATAAAATCTAACATCTTAACTCTTTAAGTCTATGGTTCAGTGTTATTAAAAATATTTACCATCTTTCTCCAGAACTCTTCTCATCTTCTAAACTGAAACAATGCCCATCCAACAGTAATTCCCCATCCTCTTCTCCTCTTACCCCCTAGCAACCACCATTCTACTTTGTTTCTATTGAGTTGACTACTGTAGACTTCATATAAATGGAACCATATAGTGTTTGCCTTTTTGGGACTGACTTACTTCATTTAGCATAAGATCCTCAAGGTTCATTCATGTTGCAATGTGTGTCAGAATCTCCTTTCTTTTTTTTTTTTTAAAGACTAAGTACTATTCCAAGGTAGGTATATACTATATTTTGCTTATACATTCACCCATCAAAAGACACTTAGGTTGCTTCCTCATTTTAACTATTGGGGATAATGCTGCTATGAATGTTGGTATAGAAGTGTCTCTTTGAAATCCTGCTTTCAATTTTTGGGGGGGTGTATTACAGAAATAGAATAGCTGGGTCATATACTAATTCTAATTTTTGTTTGTTTTTTGAGGAGCTTTCATACCTTTTTTCCCACAGTGGCTATATAATTTTACATTCCCACCAACAGTGCACAAGGGTTCCAGTTTTTCCACATTCTTTGTCAACACTTGTTATTTTTTGGTTCTTTGAGAGTTGCCATACAAATGGATATCAGGTAATATATCATTGTGGTTCTGATTTGCATGTTCCTAATGATTATTGATGTTGGACATCTGTTCATTTGCTTACAGGCTGTCTGTATATCTTCTCAAGAGAAATGTCTGGTCATATCCTTTGCCCATTTTTTAATCTTGTTTGATTTTTGTTGTTGTTGTTGCTATACTTGTTGAGTTTAGTAGTTCTCTATATATTCTGGGTATTTATCCTTTTCTGGATATGTTACTGGTAAATATTTTCTCCCATTCTTCAGGCTACCTTTTCATTTTGTTGGTGCATCTGTATTCCAAAAATCTAAAATCCAAAGTACTCTGAAATCTGAAACTTTTTGAGTATCAACATAGTACTTGAATGTTGGCTTTTCAGATTAGATATGCTCAGCCTGTGAAGTCTATAAAATATTACAAAATCCAAAAAATAAAATCTGAAACACTTCTAGCCCCCAAAATTTCAGCTACAGTATATTCAACCTATATTGTCTTTCTTTCTTTTTTGTTTGTTTCTTTTTGTTGTTGTTGTTGTTGTGGCACTGGAGATTGAACCCAGGGGCATTCAACATCCAAGCTACACCCCCAGTCCTATTTTTTATTCTTATTTGGAGACAGGGTCTCACTAAGTTGTGGAGGGCCTCACTAAGTAGGCTAACTGTGAACCTGTGATCCTCCTGTGTCAGCCTACCAAGTACTGCAATTACAAGCATGCAGCACCATGCCTGGCTCTATATTGTCTTTCAATGAACACTTTTAAAAAGTTTTCCAGGAACTCCAATTTGCCTATATTTTTCTGTGCCTTTGGTTTCATATCCAGAAAATCATTACCAATTTCAGTGCTATGAAACTTTTGCCCTATGACTTTTTCTGAGAGTTTTATAGTTTTAGGTCTTTCACTTAGGTCTTTGATCCATTTTGAGTTAATTTTTTTAATTGGTGTTAGATAAGGGTCCAATTTCACTCTTTTGTATGTGGATATCTAGTTTTCCCAGTACCATTGGGTGAATGAAATTATTGTTTTTGTACTTTTTTAGTCTGCTACTCAGAAGGAGAGAAAACTGTAGCATTTAAAGAACTAATCCTCCATTATATTTATATAATACACACACATATATATATATATCTTTGGGAAAAAATATAGCACCCTTAGGAACTTATGTAAAGCCCATCAGTAATACCACATACAACCTCCTGATTGCCACAAATCAGTACAGTTTGAATAAGTGGGTGTGTTAATGAATGACTTTTCTAACCACAATTAAATGATTTTTAATTAAGATTTTATATATTCATACTGCCCTTCTCTCACTGATATTGTACTACACTCTTTTTTCCCACTTACTTTCAGCCCCCAAATTGTGAAACGTTGATATCACCAAAATTTAAACTACATTGAGATCTAGGTGGCAGCAGTAGAGGCCTCTCCAACCACTGCCTATATCTAGCTCACCATGAAACAGGCCTTGACAGGTTTATAGGCATGTTAAATTGCTTAGTGATTTTGTGACTCAGATTAAAAACTCTACCTCTAAGGGACAAATACCCATCAACCGTTGCTTCCATGTGAAATACAACCGAGATAACCCAAAGCCCAGGTCTGCAGAGAGGAATGCAAACTCATCCAGGACAGAACCATCCAAAGTGAATTCTCGCTTACTGACAGTGCCCTTGCTGCAGCTTTGGGACCTGTATGACTAACTGGCCTTTCTACAAACCATAGAAAAAAATCCAGTATGCTTTGACCCCAACACCTGCCACAGAAGAACAGATGACTCAAGCCAGAGGCCTTGGTTTTCAACAGGATGCTTGTGGCTCAAATTATTCATGGGGTGGCTCTGCCGTGGTGATTAAAGGAAAGTGGTAATACTTTGCATATGTCTGTGCTACAGGCATTTTTCCAGGAATGATTTCAAACTTCTCATAGAAAGACTCCGGCTAGGATAAGTGAGAGGGACAAGTCTTTCAACTCAATAAAAAAGGAAAAATTTGAAAGGAAAATCGTGTTGGCTGCAAGTCAGAAGCTAAAAAGAGTGAACAGAATCACAACATAAAATTTTGTGTTTGATAATATACAAATGACCGACAAAATATTTCCACTCAATGTGTCTCTTACTTTAATCCATTCTTTGTATATTCTTAGTGCATCTATCATGAAGATTCACAGGGGAAGTGTGTGATCCTCAAAACAAATAGTCTGTTAAAAAGCTGTGTGCATTCATGTCACTATCACTGTAAACAGTATTATAATGTGAGACTCTCATGCACCAATAAAAGCATAAATAAATTTTTTTTAAAAGTTGGGGTTCAAATAAATTTTTACTAAAAAGAAGGAATAGCTTATATTTTAAGGAAGAGTTAATCATTTCATAGTAATTTTTTCTTAAGCCAAATATGTAGCTCTTAATAGGAATGGCTTAGACATTCTGAGTTTGGGAATTTTCCTTAAAAGAGTGCCTATCTTCATTGAGAATATTGTGGGGAAATTTGACTTCAACACCATAAACTTTCCAGCATTTTGTGTTGTGGTATAACTTTTTACTTCTCTAGTTGGATATCACAAAACTTCAACTACACACAGTATATCTAGGAACATACTTGGAAATTTTAAAGGCCTTGAGCTTTAAAAGAAAAAAATTACATGTCAAAAATCATCAGCATTTTATTCTCAGGAGACTCAGCCACAAAGGTACCCTAAACATCATTCAAAAAAAAAAAAACATATTCCTGAGTGTTTAACTAGGCATGCTGGCTCATGCCTGCAATCCCAGTACTTGGGAGGCTGAGATAGGAGGATAGCAGGTTTGAGAGCAATCTCAGCAAATTAGTAAGATCCTGTTTCAAAATAAAAGGGGTTAAAAAAAAAAAAGGTGAGAGTTTAAAAAGTTAAAAGATTTTAAAAGTCAATGTAAGATTTGAAAGAACCAAGAATTTCTTTAAATACTAGCCTTGCAAAGCAGTTAGTGCTTCTATTCCAGATGTCATGTTTTGTTTAAAGATATTTAAAATTGACTCCCTGGACAATTCATCCAAACTCATATCATGTATACCATTACAGACAAATATCCCCAAATGCAAAAGGTCAATTATGTATAACTGTTTAATTGATTGAAGTTCTTAGGTTTCTTCTATCCAGGTAGATTTTCCACTTCTTATGAACTTGTTACAGACTGAATGTAGCAAAGCCCCTCAAAAATCCATGTTTGTCATGGAGCTGGAAGAAAATGGCTGCACCATAAATCCAATACCACTGCTGGAAATGAGGCCCACTGGCAGCCCTTGCAGATGGCGGACTGGTTATACTAGATCACGCAGTTGTTCTGTAAGCACCTGGAAGATAAGGACTCCATCTTATTCATCCCTGGACCCATGTTAAAATAAACAGAAGATGAGTTTTTAAACATCCATGGTGAAACATTATCCCAAAACACAAAATGCTACAACAATGCCCCATAGAGCCCTTTGGGAATTTATATGTCACTTATTCTGTGCCCAATTGTATGCTGAATAATGTGAAACTAAAGGAAAAATATACCACATAGTAATTGCCCTTGAAAGGCAGGACTGAGCCAAGTATAAAGAGCATGAAGACTGAGACCAGCCAGCTCTGGTCCCAATTCAGGCTTCCCCACTTGACACATCCTTAACCACTCAGCTTCTCCCTTCTCAACTCTAAAGGATTGCTGTGACACTTTGGAGTGCTTAATTAATGTGCTTAACACACAATGGGTGCTTAATAAATTTTAGCTTTTTCCATGGGATACAAAGTTTTGAAAAATAAAATGAATGTAAAATCATGCAGGAATACACAAACACTATACTATGTAGAACTGACCACAAGTGCAATAGGAGTCCAACCAAGGAATAAACAGGCAGGCTGGAATTGTTAGGCCACTATTGAAGGGAATGCAAGGAGACAGCTGATCTCAAAGGGCAGGCAAGGTAAGCAGGGAGAGGGACAGTGGGAACAGGGCCAGCATATCAAGCAAAGGGACAGTAGCTGGAGAATGATGGGAAGAGGGGAGCAGAGGTGCATATGATGGCACAGCACTGGAAGGGATCTCATTCCTCATGATAAGCTAGACAAAGGTCTTCTGATCAGTCTGTTGCCAAGTAATAATTTTTCCCAATTCCATCAAGATCAAAGAGTGATGTTTAAAATTTCTCTAATAAAAGGATTTGTAAGAAGAAGAAAAGCCAGGCATGGTAGCTCATGCTTGTAATCCCAGTACTTGGGAGGCTGAGACCAGAGGATTCAGGTTCGCAGCCAGCCTCAGCTACTTAGTGAGGCCCTTCACAACTTAGCGAGACCCTGTTTCAAAATAAAGAATAAAAATAGGGCTGGGGGTGTAGCTCAGAGGTAGAATGCCCCTGGGTTCACCCCCCCCCCCAGTACTGCAAAAAAAGGAGGAGGAGGAGGAGGAGGAGGAAGAAGAAGAGGCAGGAGAAAAGAAAGGGAGGGAAGGACAGGGGAAGGCAGGATGAGAGAGGAGAGGGAAAGTTATAGAGAGGAAGGGAAAGAGATTTCTTTGTCCTACAATTCTTAAGCACAGACAATTGGATTATTTTCAGGAACTTGAATCTCCAAGGCAATATATTAGTCACTACAAATTTTTTGTCGTTATTTTATTAGTAAGTAGGTCTTCCAAACCCACTATGCGTAAAGCATTTCAATACACCAGTGTTTGACAGTGACACCACGCATGTGGGATGACCAATTTCTCCAAACATGTCCATCTTCTACTACAAAATACCCAAGGACAGCCTGTAGGAGGAGTCCACAGTCTTCAAAGAAAACTCTAGAAGGGGACCTCCCAAGTCAGAGTAAACCTGGACTATAACATGTGAGAAGGTTACAGAACTCTCATTTATGCAATCAGAAGGTTGTTACCTAACTCACTCAGGCAAAGACGCCCACTTCCTGAAAGACCTCAACAGATATCTAAGGATATCAAAGACTTATTGGTATCTGCAGAGGCAGTTCTTCCTTTTTGAGGACTTGTAGCGCTGAGTAAACAGTAAAATGAGGTGTGGATCATTGCCAAAGCCAGCACTGTTCCAACTGTCAAGCAAAAACACTAACAAACAAAAAACCTATTTCTCCTAGTACTTTTGACTAACAAGATATAGAACCACAAAGACTGAGTCTCCTAAAGGCAGAAGTAAGCCATTTCTAAC
Organism: Graphiurus murinus; assembly: GCA_004027655.1. NCBI lineage: Eukaryota > Metazoa > Chordata > Mammalia > Rodentia > Gliridae > Graphiurus > Graphiurus murinus. The sequence continues at coordinate 35,540 of PVLC010015923.1, forward strand.
TCAAATTTTCGTTGTGCTATTATTTCATATAAATCACACAAAAAGCAGTATGCTCCCAGCCAGCAATGTGAACAGTAAAGTTTCGAAATACCGAAATCCTACCTAGGTACTGGAATAAAACCTTTTGTTCTACCAGCAAATATGGTAGATTTTCAGAGTCACTGTGAAGGTGGAGATTCATTTTCACAAATCAGGAATGCGTTTCCAGCAACATCCCTTCCCACCCTGGAGGAGCTGCTGAGAAGCAATGAGAAGGCTGAGCCTTCCCAGGTAAAGGTGGGGCACCTCCATCGTGCCTGGACATCCCAGCTCTAGCCACCCACCTTCCCACTTATTTTCCAAGTCTCTTTTGCAGGAGGCATAGCAAAGCCTCTAATTTCTTTTCCCCTCTACAAGATCAGCAACACAGCTGCAGATGTAATTTTCAAATTATAGAAGCACCAATATAATCTGTTGATGTTACTATTTTTCTTTTCACACACATGCTGAGAAGTGAAGTCTGCATGGATACATGAAAACCCAAACAGGACCAAGAAAGGTTTTATAAGGAGAAAGAGGAA
>PVLC010015924.1:0-14928 GCA_004027655.1 Graphiurus murinus
CACGCTTGTAATCCCAGCATTTGGGAGGCTGAGACCGGAGGATCCGGGTTCGCGGCCAGCCTCAGCTAACTAGTGAGGCACTCCGCAACTTAGTGAGACCCGGTTTCAAAATAAAGAATAAAAAATAGGGCTGGGGGTGTAGCTCGGAGGTAGAATGCCCCTGAGTTCAATCCCCAGTACCGAAAAAAAAAAAAAAAAAAAAATCAGAAGCTTTCCTGTAAACCAACCATAAATCCACTGAAAAAGAAATCCAGAAAACAATTCCACTCACAATAGCACCCCAATAGCACCCCAAAAAATAAAATACTTAGGGATAAACCTAACCAAAGAGGTAAAAGACCTCTATAAGGAAAACTATAAAAAGTTGAAAAAAGAAATTGATGAAGACCTTAGAAGATGGAAAGATCTTCCATGCTTTTGGATAGGCAGAAAAATTTTAACAAAATGGCCATCCTCCCAAAGCTGATCTACAGATTCAATGCAATACCCATGAAATTACCAAGGTCGCTCCTCACAGACATAGAAAAATCTGTTCTTAAATTCATTTGGAACAACAAAAGGCCCAGAATAGCCAAAGTAGTTCTTAGCAACAAGAACCATGCAGGAGGCATCACAATACCTGACTTCAAACTCTACTACAAAACCACTGTAATAAAAACAGCATGGTATTGGCACAAAACAGACACATAGACCAATGGAGCAGAATAGAAGATTCAGAAACAGACCCACATGCTTATAGTGAACTGATTTTTGACAAAGGAGCCAAAAATATACACTGGAAAAAAGATAGCCTTTTCAACAAATGGTGTTGGCAAAACTGCTTAACCATAAGCAGGAAAATGGAAATAAACTCCACTTTCTCACCTTGCATAAGAGTCAACTCAAGGTGGATCAAAGACCTGGAAGTCAGGTCACAGACCTTGCAGCTACTTAAAGCTTCAACACATAGGCACAAGTAAAGACTTTCTCAACAAGACCCCAAAAGCACAAGCAACTCAAAGAAAGATCAATACATGGGATTGCATTAAACTGAAGAGTCTTTGTGTGGCAAAGGAAACTATCAATAGCCTCAACAGAGAGCACACAGAGTGGGAGAAAATTTTTTTTATTAATTGGTACATTGTAATCATACATCTTTGTTAGGTACAAGCTAATAAAGGCTTATATGCACACATTTTTCATTTAACCCCTTCCCCAATCCCCACCCCACTGCCTCACCCTCCCTCCTTCTCAATTTCAGTTTAGTGATTGACTTTGGGAGAAAATTTTTGCCAGCTACTCGTCTGATAGAGGTCTAATGTCTAGGATATACAGAGAACTCAAGAAACTCATAGCTAAGAAAACAAATAACTCAATCAAAAAATGGGCAAAGGATCTAAATAGACACTTCACAAAAGAAGAAATACAAATGGCCAATAAATGTATGAGGAAATGTTCAACATCATTAGCAATCAAAGAGATGCAAATCAAAACTACCTTGAGATTTCACCTAACCCCAATCATAATGGCAATCATCAAGAACACAAACAACAATAAATGCTGGCGAGGGTGTGGAGAAGTGAGAACCCTAATACATTGCTGGTGGGATTGCAAATTAGTGCAACCACTTTGGAAAACAGTATAGAGGATCCTCAGATGAATGGGAATGAACCTACCATATGATCCAGCAATACCACTTCTGGGTATCTACCCAAAAGAATGGAAACCAAATTATCAGACTGATACATGTGTATCTATGTTTATAGCCGCACAATTCACAATTGCCAGACTATGGAACCAGCCAAGATGTCCATCGACAGATGAATGGATTACAAAACTATGGGATATGTACACAATGGAATTTTACTCAGCCATAAAGAAGAACAAAATCATGTTATTTGCAGGGAAATGGATGGAACTGGAAAATATTCTGTTAAGCAAGATTAGTCAGTCACAAAAAGTAAAAAAAAATCGTATGCTCTCCCTAATATGTGGAAGCTAGGGAGAAAAAGGGACATAAGAGGGACTCCAGATGATGAAGGAGAAACCTTAGGTGAGCAAAGATTTGACTTAACAGAAGGTGATGGGGGGGGACACCTTAATGCACATGATGTACTTTCACAAACATATCAAAGTCAATCACTAAACTGAACTTGAGAAGGAGGGAGTGGGATGGGAATTGGGGAAGGGTTAAATGAGAAATGTGTGCATGTATGCCTTTATTAGCTTGTACCTAACAAAGATTTATGATTACAATGCACCAATTAAAATAAAATAAAATAAACAAAGAAGGAAACTTTAGCCAGGCATGGTGATACATGCTTGTATTTCCCAGTACTTGGGAGGCTGAGACAGGAGGATAGCAGGTTCAAGGACAGCCTCAGCAAGTAGTGAGATGCTCAGCAACCTAGTGAGACCCTGTTTCAAAATAAAAAATAAAATAGGGTTGGGTGTAGCTTGGAGGTAGAATGCTAGGGTTTAATCCGTAGTAACAGACACACACACACACACACACACACACACACACACACACACACACACAAGATTCCTTATCGGAGGCCTGGCAGCAACCACAAAAAAATCCATAATATTTCATAACGCACACACAAATATATCTGAACACCATCGGACTGCCACTGCTAAAGGGTGGGAATAAGCTGAGAGTGGTGACACAAGCTTGTGATCCCAGTACTTGGGAGGCTGAGATACGAGGATACAAGTTCTAGGCCAGCCTCAGCAACTTAGTGAGACCCTGTCTCCAAGTAAAAAAATAAAACAGGAGCCAGGCATGGTGGCACACTCTTGTAATCCTAGTACTTGGAAGGCCGAGACAGGTGGTTCACAGGTTCGCGGCCAGCCTCAGCTACATAGCGAGGCCCTCCGCAACTTAGTGAGACCCTGTTTCAAAATAAAGAATAAAAAATTGGGCTGGGGATGTAGCTAGGAGGTAGAATGCCCCTGGATTCAATCCCTAGTTCTGCAAAAAAAAATAGGGCTGGGAGGGGGTATAACTCGCAGGTAGAATGCCCCTGGGTTTCATCATTTTTACCACAAAAATAAATAAATAAATAAATAAATAAGTAAATAAATATATAGATAGGTATTTACTCAGGATAGGTATATAAAAAGGATAGAAGGAGCAAGTTTTCTTTTTTCTTTTTCTCTTTTTCTTGCCTTTCTTTTGCTTTTTTTTTCTGCCTCAAACACTTTAATGTTATTTGAATCGTTTACAGTGAGATTGATTGATTGATTGATTTAACCCAAGAGCATTCTACCTTCAAGTTACACCAGTAGCCTTTTTTTATTTTTTATTTTGAAACAGGGTCTCATTAAGTTGCTGAAACAGGGCTTGAACCTGCAATCCTCCTGTCTTGCCCTCCCAAGTACTGGGATTACAGGCATGTACCACTACCACTGCACCTGGCTTATTATTTATGGTTTTGTTGTTGTTGTTTGGTTGGTTTTTGTTTGTTTATTTGTTTTTACAGTACTAGGAATTGAAACCAGGGGCACTCTACCTCCAAGCTACATTCTCAGTCTTTATTTTGAAACGGAGTCTCACTAAGTTGCAGAGGGCCTCACTAAGTAGCTGAGGTTGGCCGCAAACCTGAGATCCTCCTTCTCAGCCTCCCAAGTACTAGGATTACAAGCGTGCACCACCACACCAGCTCTATTTATTTATTTACATATGTATGTAGTTATTTTGTGGTGCTGGGGTCAAACTCAAGGTCTTGAGTATACCTGGCAAGCTCTCTACCACCAAACTTCATCCCCAACCTTTTTTCATTTTATTTTGAGACAGGGCCTCTCTAAATTGCCGAGGCTGGCCTTGAACTTGGGATCTTCCCACCTCAACTTCCTAAGTAGCTGAGATTATAGGTATGTGCCACCATACACTGATGCTATACATTTGTTTTGTTGTTGTTTTGGGGGGTTTTTTTGCGGCATTGGGGACTGAGCTCAGGGGCATTCTACCTCCGAGCTACACCCTCAGGCCCTATTTTTTATTCTTTATTTTGAAACAGGGTCTCACTAAGTTGTGGAGGGCCTCACTAAGTAGCTGAGGCTGGCCGAGAACCCAGATCCTCCTGTCTCAGCCTCCCAAGTACCAGGATTACATGCGTGCACCATCATGCCCGGCTGATGCTGTACATTTGTAATAATGAAGCAATGTTGAAAATTATTTTTAACTGTTATACATTCCTCATTTGTAATTCCTTAGTTCTTAATCTGTTTTTCTATTATACAATTTCATCCAGGATACCACAATAAATTTAGTTGATATGTCTCCTTATATACTGGAGGTTTCTCATGTTTTCCTTGTTTCTGACATCCTTAATAGCTTTGAGGAGTATTGGTCAGGAATTTTCTAGGATGTCCTATCTTGGGATGTGTCTGATAGTTTTCTCATAAGTACACTGGATATGGATTTGGGGAAGAAAATCCACAGAGGTAAAGTGCAGATTTCCTTAAGGCACCTCAAGGGCTCACACTGTAAACGTGACATATCACTGTTGAGGTGCACCTCGACCTTTGGCTGAGGTAGCGCTGGTCAGGTTTGTCCACTGTGAAGTTCCTCTTCTCCCCTGACCCTGTTCCCAAATCATGCCCTTTGAAAGGTCATCTGCATAGTCCACAAGAGAGAACTGTGTGTCCCTCCTTGAAGGCAGAGTGCCACATAAATTATTTGGGATTCTTTTCTACAAGAAATTCATCTGTCTCCCTCCGTTTATTTTTTAAATAATTTATTTATGTCAGTATGGAAAGATATTTATTTTATACTTTGAGTGATTATCTAATCCTGCTTTTTGATGAAATTGCTCCAGCTTTGCCCATGGGGAGCTCTTGCAGTTGGTTCCTGCATCTCTTTGACATACCCAGAATGACAGTTTGGTTTTGTTTCTTTGTTGGTTTGAGAATTTTCTTGTTTTCTGGCACAAGATGCTCCAGGCTCAACTTATATATTTCCCATTTCAGTCTTAGAAACCTGCACTTCGCCAAGGAGCCCTGGCTCTTTTTATTGGAGAATAATATCTAAGTGATGAATGTTCCCTTTTTGAAGCATAAAGAAAAATTCTACAGCTTAATTTGTTTTAACCCAGGTCAAGCCAACCATTTATCACCAAAGTTGATTATCTGACTCTCAACCATGTGGCTTCTTGTATATACACGTGTATATAAAAGAAGCCCATCTTCCCACCAAACTACAGTATTTTTAAACTTCCATTGGCATAAAACTTCTTATTTTATAACCAGAAGATAGTGAATTAGTGAATAACTTTTGAGAAAGCCTAAGGCATTAGGAAGAAAATTGGGCATTACAGAATTCCATTTCTATTTCCTGTCAAACATATCATCAACTTGCTTCAGATTTCCTACAGAGATACAAATACATCCTACACACCGCTCTTATGATTGTGTGGGGGCAGTTTGATCTCTCACTAACAACCAGATGTCTAGAATTGCTCATTTTGCCGTACTTTAAAATGTGGTGTTGAAAGTTAACCCATTAAGCCGGGTATGGTGGTGCACACCTATAATCCCAGTACTTGGGAGGCTGAGACAGGAGGATCTCAGGTTTGAGGACAGCATCAGAGACCCTGTTTAAAAGTAAAAAAAGGCTAGGGGTGTAGCTTGGAGATAGAATGCCCCTGGGTTCTATCTTCAGCACCAAAAAAAGAAAGTTAACCCATTAAAACAAAACAGAGCAGTGAAAAGTTTAAAGAATAGTCATTAAAACTACAAGAGGTCTGATATCAGATCAGATATATGAGTTCTATTGCTGTGGCCCACACCTGTTCTGGTGAAAGCCGTGGTATCCAGCAATACTCCTTGGGGTACAAAGATCCTTATGAGACTTTTCCTGTGAAACAACTTCCTTTGTTGATCCCTGATATCTTCCTTCCCACGTAACCTGCTCGCTTAGCTCTCAGCAGGAAAGCACGCTTTGCCCCCCTTCCACCCCACGGGCCCTTCCTGTCACCGTGTCATTTTCCACCAGTCTTTCACATGAACCCAGTTGGCACTGCCCTCTTGCTTATGAGTGGCCACACAGCCTGGTTCTCTTTTTTTTTAATAATGTTCTCGGTCTCTACTTCACAGAGCTTCGGCAGATAAAACAGAGTTAGGAAATATATTTGCAGCAAGAATCCCTTGTCTTTCTGCTCAACTCAAAATATAAAAGGGAGAAACACAAGATGAAAATAGCACACCCCACCCTCGGTGCAAACTGGTTCTCTTATCAAGATGCAAGCAGCAGGTAGCATCATGTGCATCGAGGAAAATATCTGGGCTTTAAAGGCAGCAGCACTGGATTTGGAATCTGGTTCAACCATTTGCAGACTGTACAATCTTGGGCAAATTGTTGTGCACCTCCCTAAGTCTAATTTTTTTTTTTACATCTAGAAAATAATGTATATATTTCACCTATAAAATAATGAAATTACAGTTGGAATAAAGACATCCTATCCCCACAGGGTGACTGCAATGTCATTGATTATTTAAGTCATATAATAATACAATATCCCCCCTTTTCCTTTTCAATAAAGTCTATGTAGGGGAAAATTTCCCACAGGTTATCCATAAATCTTTCTTACCACGTTGCAACCCAGCATTTCTTTCCTGTCTATTAAGCAGAAGTCATGGAACGATGAAAATGTTCAGTCTATGGGTGAAGGAAGAAAGACACTCAGAGGTGCAGTGATTCACCCAAGGTCAAGTCATAGAAGACTAAGATGCAATTCTATAATCTTCCAATTTATTCATGGAATATTTCCTAAGGATCTACCATGTCACATGCTGTATTAGGCACCAGAAATGTAAAACTGAAGAAGGTATGGAATTCAGAATCTTCTAGGAGAGATAAACACACTCTATAAATCAGAATAGGATGTAATCTGGTCTACTCTCGTTGAAGAAATTGTAAGGCCCAGGGCTGCTTCCACATCAGAATGTGAAAGTGAAAATCAATTGATTGTGTTTAAAGAGGCTGTGGAACATTCCAGGTTGACTCATAACAGAGGGGAAATGACTTCTTAAAGACTCTCCCTCACCCTGGAGCCTCATCAGTCATCCGTTTACTCTCACACCCAACAAACACTTAGAGAAGACTTATCATGTGCACACCATCCTGCATGAGACCAGAGGTAGAGGAGGAAGATAATAAGCTTGTTGCCAGCAAGGGGTGGTGGCGCACACTTGTAATCCCAGTACTTGGGAGGCTGAGACAGGAGGATCTGGGTTCGCAGTCAGCCTCAGCTACTTAGTGAGGCCCTCCGCAACTTAGTGAGACCCTGTTTCAAAATAAAGAATAAAAAATAGGGCGAGGGGTGTAGCTCAGAGGTAGGATACCCCTGGGTTCAATTCCCAGTACCGCAAAAAAAAAAAGCTTGCTGCCTTAAAACTCAGGGACTGAAGTATAAGTTTATAGCTTTCAGGGCCTTGAGTGAATATACATTTTAAAGAAATCTTCTAAAAAATGTGGTATCTGAAAGCAGGTTTTTAAAGAAAGTACTACAACTAGACCCTTATTACTTCAAATATACATCCTCAATACAGAGGAGTCTTCTTTAAAATGCAGGAGGATTTGAAAGGTGATTCTTATAACTTGGTCAAAATTCATATTTATTCTTTGGCTACCCTGAATAAGCAGTCTGAATTTCCATGGTTGAGAATTGATTTCTATGCACGGCAACATCATTGCGGTTGATTTTCAAATCTCAAATCTTTGTCAGATCCTGAAAGAGAAATTATAAACTTCACATATATATATATATATATATATATATGTATTTGATAAAATGTGCATATATATGTAATTTTTCACAGAATCACATTAACTCAACTAGTTCACCACTGTTTAATACAATTGCAAAGTTATAAAATTAATATTACAACAAAATCAATATCTATTAGTGGGTTTTCTTTTGTTTTTCCTTTCATCTTCGAAACCGTTTTCTCCCAAAATAAGCCTACCTCCCAAATGAGAGGGTGTTAGTGTCAGCACATAACAGAACTGATGGACTAATCAATTTTTTGCTTTTTAGCATTATCTGCAGGGCCTAGATAAACATTATTTATTCATTTTTATTTGGAACCAGCTTCATGGAACTTTACTGAAGGGATGTGAGATACTGTTTTCTTTCTATAAATATCTTCTGGTAGTCGGTATAGCATACAGGAGAGAAGTTTTGCTTTCAAAGATTTATAATGACCTCAATTATAATACTTTGAAGAAGGGAAGCGGGGCAAATAATAAATATCCTGTTGATGTCTGTCCTCTAAGCTTTCTGTTAAGGCCTTTCTTCCCCCAAACGTCTCCAGTCTTAGATGAAGTAAGAAAGAAGGGAAAGGGCCCATATTCTTTCATAAATTCCATTTTGAGGATGGAAGAACTGTCAACACAATTTGTGATAGGAAAAACTTCTTTTTAGATCATGTCTCCATTCAGTGCACACAGCCCAATCTGAAATTATCCACTGAATTACAGATGCCTCTCTGCCATAGGGGGGAATCTCAGCACATTCCGAGTATGGATTTTTAGACCACATGATTTTCATGTAAGAACTGGTGTTTGTTAGAAATAATGTCTTTCCTAGGGAGGCTGGATCACAGGAAAACCTTTAAGTGAATGCTCTAGGGGATGGCAGAAATCAATTGCCCTATAGAAAAAGATCCTTTCCTAAAGGTCAAGTCCACTTTCACTATAAAGTGCAGGGAATTATTTATATAGAGTGGCTGGAAAGTAGAGAGGTAGATGTCATAGTTTCTCTTCCCCCCACCCCTTACACATCTCCTCTTGAGATTTGTACACGAATACTAAATAAATAAACTACTTCTAGATCAGACTCTATCAGTGATGCCAGCATTGTGGAAACAGAAGCATGAGATGCTGGTATTTCCTAACATGCTCTATTTATCTCAGTGCAGTAAGTACTTCCTATTTATTGTTAAAATTATATAAATGAGGTAACAGTATTCGTATTATCAAATATGAATACATTGTCTCTCTTTTCTCCGTGTGTCCCTCTCTTCCTGCCTTCCTATTTTTGCAACTTTTGGCTCACATGCATTCCACTGAATGTCTGGTAGAGATAAGGGGAGACCTCTGTGAAATACAGGAAAAGAAAATAACTCCTTGTGTGGAATTCTAAAGTATTTCACTAATCATAATTGTTACTATAATTCTTTCATTTGTATCAGAGTTACAAGGAGAAAAAAGTAGGATAAAGTTGGATGCCTTGTGTGACATTTGGAAGGATTCCTGCATTACTTGATGAATCCTCCTCTGATTACTTATAAAACCTGAGTCTGGAGCCAGGCGTAGTGGCACACACTTGTAATCCCAGTCCTTGGGAGCCTGAGACAGGAGGATCGCAGGTTTCTCTGCCAGCCTCAGCTACTTAGTGAGGCCCTCTACAACCTGGGGAGACCCTGTTTCAAAATAAAGCATAAAAAATAGGGCTGGGGGTGTAGCTCAGAGGTAGAATGCCCCTGGGTTCGATCCCCAGTTCTGAAAAACAAACAAACAAACCCGAGTCTGAAGAGAAACTGCTGCTACAGATCATCTTGTCTTCACAGCTTGACTTTTCTGTTTTTGTTTTTTGGGGTTTTGTATGTTTGTTTGTTTGTTTTGTTTTTGCTCCACAGCCAACAGGGTGTTATTTTCTCAAATCCAACTTCCTCATCTGTTACCATAGCAAGCCAGTGTGACGTGTTTGCTACCTTTTAAGATATAAACATGCAGGTTCCAACTCTCAAATGTGTTTTTGGAGACCTCCTCCCACTGAAGCAGTTAACAAAGAGCAATTGCTTACTACAAGAGAGCAACTGTCCAATCTCTCCAACTAATTGGATTTTGCCTTAGAATTCAAGTCAATAGCACACCTGCTCTGGGCGAGCCATTCGCTTGGAGACCCCTGAGCTCAGCACCTTCTCCACCCAGGGCCTGGGCCTCCCAACCACCTGGGCAAGCTCCAGCCTCTGCAGAGCTTCCTGGTCAGCCTCAGGTCCTGGGCCTCTCTTCTGTCTCATCACTCTCAAAGCTACATATCCACTGATCCCTTCCAAAGAGACTAGCACCTTCTAATCCACCAGAGACTTGGATTCTATCAGACAGGGAACCTATCTAGGCTGTATCCATGAGACTTGGAAGTTCCCAACCACCAGAAATGGAAGACATGGCTTCTTTTGGCAACTTTGGGGCCAACTAAGTCTGCCTCTCCACTCGCCTCATAACCCTGCTTGGTGCCAGGTCTAATCTCTCAGGTCCTCTCTCTTCTGTCCACCCTGCCCTGCACTTCTCCCTCACCCTTCTTTTCTGCCTCTCTCTGCCCAGATCTCTACAAATCTGTTCTCCAGTAGGAAAGGTTTCCATAGCCCCAGCGGCTTCCCTAGAGACTCCGTCTCTTGGTTCCAACACCAGCCTCCCTCTAAAGGATGATCCTAATCCCACAGGCCACCAGCACAGAGTGGAGGCTGGCATCCTCCAAGACCCCGGAGTCTGGAGGAAGAGTTTTGTAGTGTGGGGTTCACACTGTCTCCTCCATAGCTCTCCTCCTACACCCTCAGGGAAGATGAGCCTACCCTGTGCCCCAAGTCATTAGCCATCCATCCTTAGTCCCCACGTCACTGTCTCTGCCTGCCCCCTTGTCACTCTCCCTCCTGGTGAAGAGCAGTTTTCCTCGTCGTGGTTTTATTTCCATCCATCAATCACCATCCTGTCTGTGTAATTTCATCCTAATAGACGACCTTCTAACACGGGGATCTCTGACCTTCTGACTAACCATCAAACCCACTTCCTGCTCTTCCTAGGCATTTGTCTCCCGGCCTCTCCTGAACATACGGCCTGAGGAATGTGAGCATAAGCTACACCTGCCACCTCCTGGCTGGGGCCACAACCCCTCTCACCAGCGATATATGCAGGTTACAGTGAAGAACCTCAGGCTGACCTTGGGACCCTGTGCCAGTCAGCTTTTCATTACTGTGACAAAGTACCTGGCAAAATCAACTTAAAGGAGGAAGGGCGTTCAGCCCCTGAGATTTGGGGTCATATTTGTTATAGCATCTAGCCGTTGCCTAAACTAGTACACCTTGTCCACAAATCAAGAAGCATGTGAAATCACAAATTCAGTCATCTCATTTTCTGATCACACTCCTCTTCTTGTAGTTCTTTCTTCAGAACACCCCCAACACACACACACACACACAGACACACACACACACACACACACACACACAAGTGTGTAATTGAGGATTGAACATTGAACTCGGGTGGGTGCTCTACCACTGAGCTACATTCCCTACACTTTTTAAAATTTTTTATTTTGAGACAAGATTTCACTAAATTGCTGAGACTGAGGCTGTCTTCAAACCTACAATCCTTCTGCCTCAGCCTTCTGAGTACTGGGATTACAGGTGTGAGCCACCACACCCAGTTCACACATCAGTTCTGTGTGTGTGTGTGTGTGTGTGTGTGTGTGTGTGTGTTACTGGGGATTGAACCCAGGGGCATTCTACCTCCAAGCTACACCCCAAGCCCTATTTTTTTAAATTATTTTGAAACAAGATCTCACTACGTTGCAGAGGGCCTCACTACATAGCTGAGGCTGGCCGAGAACCTGCGATCCTCCTGTCTCAGCCTCTCAAATACTGGGATTACAAGCATGCGCCACCACACCCGGCGCACATATCAGTTCTTTAGCCTCATTGAACCTCCCCTGTTTTCACTTGCTGCCTCTCTCTCTCTCTCTCTCTCTCTCTCTCTCTCTCTCTCTCTCTCTCCACTCTTCCTATCTTCCTCCCTTCTCTCAGCCACTCTCTTACCAATACCTGCCACTCCTCTGCACACTGTTTTTAACTAGACCCATCTGGAAAAACCCTTCCCCCTGCTTGAGACCAGTTACCCATGGCGGGCTGGTCCTGCAGAAGGAAATCACACGGCCATGGGTAATGCCTGAGCTGTCCTCAGTGCCACCACGCAGCCCATGATCCTCTGTCCTCAAACCTTGAACTCTGAATCTGTCCCACCTCCACAGTGTGCCACCAAGCTCATATACCCACGTCCTCTCCCCCCCTCCCTGGGAGGAAGACCCCCACCACTTTCTATCTAAGGCCAATCCCTCCGCTGACTCTCCTTCCTCCCTGCCAGCCTCCAGTCACCATCTCCTTCCTCTACACTGTCCCTTCTACAGCAACAAAATGCCTTCTCTGTAGATTCCTTCCCCTTGATCTCACCATCCCTCTTTTTTTTTTTTTTTTTTTTTTTTTTTTTTTTTTTTTTTTTTTTTTTTTTGTGCTGGGGATTGAGTCCAGGGGTGTTCTACCTCTGAGCTAAACTCCCAGCCCTTTGTATTTTTCATTTTGAGACAGGTTCATACTAAAATGCTGAAGCTGATCTTGAACCTATGATCCTTCTATCTGAGCCTCCCAAGTACTGTAATTACAGACAGGTGCCACCATTCCTAACTACCCACCCCTCCCTTTATCAGCCTCTCTTTCTCTTCGCGGATAAACGTCCTAAAAGAGTCCATTCCTTTTCTATCCCTGATATCTGCCTCAGTTGTATCAATGAAACTCTTTCCACCAAAGTCGCCGATGACCTGCTTGTCAAAGGTGTCCGATGGACACCTTTCCACCCTCATCCCTTTTGAGCCCTCAGTGGCTTTGCACTGTGCTGGCTACTTCCTCCCTCTGAGACAATCTTTCCCTTGGTCGCCATGACTTCTTGCTTCTTTGGTTCTGCTCCTACCTCCTGGCTACATCTTGTCTATGTGCATCTCCATTTAGTGTCTTCTTTCTTGAAATATTCCTCAGAGTGATTTTGCCTTAGTCATTCTCGTGTCTCTGTACACACTGGGCAATCGTATCCACCATCATAACTTCAACAGCTCTTTTATCTGATGGCTCCCAGATGAAAAACATTGTTCATCCTGGCGCTTCATCTCCTGAGCTAGGGATTCATATATACAACTCCATGTGGAATATCTGTCCTCACTTTGACATATCTATGGCTCTTTCATTTCAAAATTTCCAAAGCTAAACCCATGGTTTTTCTTCCCCCTGCCCCTCAGCAAAAGGAATCTCCATGTACTCGGAGCTTTGGTCCAGAATTTAGTAGTCACCCCAACTCTTTTCTCTCCCCAACCCCCCAGCAATGCATCTGTCAGTCTTGTAGATTCACCTATTTCAACTTCTGCCACCACTATTCTAGTCCAGGCCAACATTATTTCTTGCCCCAGTAGCCAGGCAGACTCCTGCCTGGCTTCGGGGCTCTTGGTGTCCCCCTCACCGATCCATTATCCACAGGGCTAGTCACATAGCCACGAGGTCTCACGTCGCCATGAAGGTCATGAGCGATTACTCTCGATTCAAATACTTTGGTGGCCTCTTCCTTCCCTCAATATGAAAGTCAGCTCCTGCACTCCACCCCATTTCTACAGAACTGTAGAAGTGGAATCTACTAAAAATCTTTATAAAAATTCTTGTGATACCACTCACCTGGGGTGCTAGCTAAATTTGCAGTTCCTTGGGCCCTCTCAGAGCACCTAGTTTAGCTAGAGAAGGGGCCTGGATATGTGTGTTTTAACAAATCCCCATAAGCCACTTACATTCAGGATTATTTAAAAGACACTGACCTGTCCTGTAAGCACCATAAAGGCATGGATCATTCCTACCCTTTCCATATTTACATCCATTACATTTAGACCTCAGTAAAATGCCAGCGTGTGTTGATGGAAAGAAAAGAAGAGAGAACAATGTGTGAACGACCATGATTTTTGTAGTGTAGTCAATTTACTGGAGTTTGTGATATAGCTTCCTGAGAATTCCATTAGCAAAATTCAATACAAAAGGGACAATTTATCCATAGATAACCCAAATGTGTTGCTGGTGAAGAATCTAAGCAAGGCAGTCATGCTTAGAATATCATTGTAGTCAGCTATACTGTGTATTTCTGAAATCTGAGTAAGATATGGACTGACCCCTTTAAAAAATAAAACTAGATTATCAATATAGCTTAGTGGTATTGGCTGAGCATACACAAAGCACTGGATTCAGCCAGGCATGGTGGTGCATGCTTGTAATCCCAGTACTTGGGAGGCTGAGACTGGAGGATCCGGGTTCGAGGCCAGCCTCAGCAACTTAGTGAGGCCCTCGCAACTTAGTGAGATCCTGTTTCAAAATAAAGAATAAAAAATAGGGCTGGGGATGTAGCTTGGAGGTAGAATGCCCCTGGGTTCAATCCAGAACTACAAAAAAAAAAAAAAAAGCAGCCCTGTGTTCAATCCCTAGCACAATGAATGAATGAATGAAAAATGAAAAATTTCTGATGGATCCTAGGGTTGTTCTATGTGTTTGTTTTATTTGTCTTTTTTTTTTTTCTGATACTGGGGATTGAACTCAGGTGCATTCTACCCTCAAGATACACCTCCAGCCCCTATTATTTTTTATTTTGAAATTTGAAATAGGGTCTCACTTAAATTGCTGAGGATCTTGCTAAATTGCTGAGGTTAGCCTCAAAGCTGTGATCTTCTTGTCTCAGCCTCCTAAGTACTGGGATGGCAGGCGTGTGCCACCCTGCCCGGCTCTATGTTGTTGTATTTTTTGTTTTTGCGGTACTGGGAATGGAACCACCCAGGGGCATTCTACCTCTGAGCTACACCCCCAGCCTTATTTTTATTCTTTTATTTTGAAACAGGGTCTCAGTAAGTTGCAGAGGATCTCACTAAGTAGCTAAGGCTGGCCCAAAACCCACATCCTCCAGTCTCAGCCTCCTGAATGCTGGGATTACAAGCGTGCGCCACCACGCCCAGCTACTCTATGTTGTTTTTATAATAATGTTTTTTGAATGTGTGTAAATATACATATAAATGCTTCATACATACAGATTTTATACTATTGCAAGCTGAAACAAACAAATTAAATATGAACAAAGTTGAAAACCTAATAAAA
>PVLC010015924.1:15028-36472 GCA_004027655.1 Graphiurus murinus
CTTGTAATCCCAGCATTTGGGAGGCTGAGACCGGAGGATCCGGGTTCGCGGCCAGCCTCAGCTACCTAGTGAGGCACTCCGCAACTTAGTGAGACTCGGTTTCAAAATAAAGAATAAAAAAATAGGGCTGGGGGTATAGCTCGGAGGTAGAATGCCCCTGAGTTCCATCCCCAGTACCGCAAAAAAAAAAAAAAAAAAGAAAACCTAATAAAATTCAAGTTAACAGCATTAATTTAATGCGATAGCTGAAACGAAATTGTTCCTCACCACAGGACTACAGGGCGGCCTCAACGTCAACCTGTCTTGCTGTCTTGTGTGAGCAAAATCCTCTGCAGCTCTCTTTAATAAGACAGCCATCCATACAAAAGAGCATGTTCTTATATTCATTTTTAGATTATTATTGAAATAAAAACACACATGAAAAACTAATCCAAAGGACGTAGCCATGGATTCCACTTTGAGAATCCCTCTGTAACCCACGGATGGATTCACTAACTTGTCCAGACGGTGATTACGTTCGTTCATGCTCCTTTAATAAACAGGAGGCTGCTTCTGGAGAAGTTGGGTTATCTTCTATTTCCAGAGCCTAGAATGCAGGTCCTCAGTTCCAGTTTTACTTGAATGAGATGATTCTAGAATAGGGGCATCTGTATCCAAAGTGTGAGGATGGTGGCGGGTGGGCCACGTCTGTCCAGGAGCGTGGCCACAGGCCTGGCAGGTGCAGACGGCCAGCTGTCTAATCCCCTGCCCTCCCCATAAAGGGCCTTTGGTCCCCTCGCTGTAACTCTACCCTGAGCCGACTCCTGCGATCGCCCTGCCTCCCCGAGTGTGATGCCTCAGGAGGGAGAGGATGCGCTGGCCAGCTCAGCCTTCTGAGAGTTCTCATTCTCAAATTAACAGACTGGCAGTCTAGCCTGTGCCGGCGTGAGTCCCTTGAGAATGGAGATAATGCGAGTCCAACCCCAAAGGCCTCACGAGCTCTGGAAGAGCTGCGCTGTCGGCTGCTGGGAGGATTAGAGAAGACAGCGTTTGCTTGAGGTATCCAAGCGTTTCCCAGGCTGATTCAGAGTCAGGGTTCTCCGTGGGTGGAGGGTGGAGTAATCGTACGCCTGACCCTATGCTGAAATGTCTTTGTCCTAGCGTCAGGTAGAGAAGAGTGGGGTACAGGGTTAGATAATGTTATATAAATTCTAAATCATCTCTAATGCCTTTTTTCTTTTCTTTTTCTTTTTTTTCAGGACTGGGAATTGAACCCAGGTGCATTCTACCTCCAAGTTACACCCTCGGCCTTTTTTTTTTTTTTTTTTTTTTTTTTTTTTGCGGTACTGGGGATTGAACTCAGGGGCGTTCTACCTCCGAGCTACACCCCCAGCCCTATTTTTTATTCTATATTTTGAAACCGAGTCTCACTAAGTTGCGGAGTGCCTCACTAGGTAGCTGAGGCTGGCCGCGAACCCGGATCCTCCGGTCTCAGCCTCCCGAATGCTGGGATTACAAGCATGCGCCACCACACCCGGCTCCTTTTTTATTTTTTATTTTGAAACAGAGTCTTGCTGCAGTGCTGAGGATGGCCTTGAACCTTCGATCTTCCTATTCTAATCTTCCAAGTACTAGGATTATAGGCATGTACCACTGCACCTGGTATCTACGGCTTTTTTTTTTTTTTTTTTTTTTTGGTACTGGAGATTGAACCCAGGAGATTTCTACCTCCGAGCCTATCCCTTAGTCCCAGTTTATTTTTTATTTGAAAACAAGGTTTTACTAAGTTGCTGAGAGCCTTACTAAATTACTGAAGTTGTCCTCAAAGCTGTGATCCTCCTGTCTCAGCCTTCCAAGTACTGCTATTACAGGTGTATACCACCACACTGCATTGGTTAAAAATAAAAAAAAAATTTAAAAAAAAGATAAATGAGACATGGCTTTGAGTTTTTATTTTCTTCTTGCAAGGGAGAGAGATGAGAGGAAACAGAAGAGTATAGCAGCCCTGGTTCCTCACATAGAACTTCTGTGGCTGCCACCTCAGCCTACTTGGCACTGGTCCTGGGGAGCACTCTTCAAAGTTGGAAATAATTTCCCAAAGGGTCTAGACCACATTTAAGGATCGTGAGCAATAATATTCATTGACTCATAATGCTTATGAGACTCTGAAAACAGGAGCTATCAACCTCACACCATCAGCAGTGAGGTCATTTTTACATTATCTGTCTCTCAGAACAATTAGGTAAGGTATACAGAGACGAGACACATTAGGAAGAATTGCCCTAAACTGGGTAAATCAAGATCCGTGTGTGTGTGTGTGTGTGTCTGTGTGTGTGTGTGTGTGTGTGTGTGTGTGTGTGTGTTCCTGAGCATCACGACATTGTACTATTTATGGCGTCCTAAAGTAGTTGACTTCCCATGGCTCAAGGGAACGTTATTGTTGCAAACTGTTGTCAAAGGAATTTCCAAGACACCTTAAGGGAATGCTTCAAAGTGCATGCTGGATCCATCTTTCAGTGTGCTTTTTGCAAAGAAGCAAAACTCAGTCATTAAACAAATGAACAAAAGTCCAGCTTGACCAGTCAGTTGAACTCAAACATTAGGACTAGAATCTGTCTTATTTCTTTTTTTTTTTTAATGTGCTTTTATTGGTGCACTATTGTCTCACATCATAATGTAAATCATGTTGACATTGACATACATGCACACAGCACTTGGTGCCCCCGCCCCCGCCCGAATCTGTCTTATTTCAAGGGCTTTGGCCTCTAGAACTTAGTTATGTCCAGATTTATAATAAATTAATTTTGATTTTGTTTTTGTTTTTGGTACTGGGATTGAACCCAGGGGCATTCTATGTCTGAGCTACACCTCTGGCCCTTATTTATTTATTTATCTATTAATTTATTTATTTATTTATTTATTTACTTACTTACTTACTTATTTTAAACAGGGTCTAGCCAAGTTGCTAAGGGTCTCAGTAAGTTGCTGAGGCCGGCCTCAAACCTCCAATCTTTCTGTGTCAGCCTCCCAAGTACTGGGATTACAGGCGTGCACCACCAGGCCTGGATAAAGTAGTTAAATTGTAAGCATTTTTATCTGCTTAAAGGAGGTGGTGAAATAATAGCGGACAGTGCGCATGTGTGCAGACTCCATCATGCCCTGAAGTGCATTGTGGGTATCAACTCATTTAATCCTCACAACAATCCTATGGGTAGTCTGTTATTATTCCCATTTTACAGATGAGAAAAACAAGGAAAAGATAAATAATTTACCCAAGGCCTCACAATTAGAAAATTGTTAGTACATATTTGTTTCCAGAGTCTATACATTTAAATATGTCATGTCGCCAGGTGAGGTGGTACACACTTGTAATCCCAGTACTTGGGAGGCTGAGGTAGGAGGATTACAGGTTCGCAGCCAGCCTCATTAACTTCATGAGGCCCTCCACAACTTAATGAGATCCTGTTTCAAAATAAAGAATAAAAAATAGGGCTACGGGTACAGCTTAGAGGTAGAATGCCCCTGGGTTTAATAGGTTTAATACCCAGTACTGCAAATAGAAAAAAAAAAAAAGATCAGATTTTTAGTACCACAGAGATCTCTATTTCCTCTGGGGTTTTTTGTTTGGTTTTTTTTTGTTTGTTTTTGTTTATTTTCCTTTTTAATAAATGTCCGATGCTTCTTGACTCTCTATTTTTAATTTTGAGTAGGACAAAAAAAGGGGGGAGGGGAAGGAAGGGTGGATGGATCTCTGTAAGTTTCTGAGAGTCTTACTAAGTTGCTGAGGATGGTCTTGAACCTGCGATCCTCCTGCTTCAGCCTCTCAAGTACTGGAATTCAGGTGGGCACCACCACACCCAGCTTGTCTCCTCCATTTTTAACATGTTCACTCATTCTCTTGCCAGCCTTTTTTTTTGTGTGTGTGTGGTACTGGGGATTAAACCTAGGGGCATTCTACCTCCGAGCTACACTCCCAGCCTTATTTTATTTTTTATTTTGAAACGAGGTCTCACTAAATTGCAGAGGGCATCATTAAGTAGCTGAGGCTGACCACAAACCTGCGATCCTCCTGTCTCAGCCTCCCAAGTACTGGGATTACAAAAGTGAGCCACCATACCTGACTCTCCTTACCCTTTTAATATAACTACATCTCTGATTTTTATTCACACCACATGCAGTATTATTTGTATTGTTAGTTCTTAAGCCGAGTAGTGCACCAAGATTACATTTCCTTTCTTTACTTTTTTCCCCCCTGAGGTTAAAATATACCTCATTTTTAAATGACTTCAGTTTTTCAAAAATAGAAATCTTCCTGCAAACTGAAACCACTCCATAATAGCCTCTAATACTGTTTTCTACACAGTCAAATCTTTCAGAAAATGTATCATCCCTTCCTCCCTCCCTCTCTGCCTCCCTCCCCTGTTTTGTTGAGTTTCCATTTGGTTTTCTTTCTTTCTTTTTTTTTTTTTTTTTTTTTTTTTGCGGTACTGGGGATTGAACTCAGGGGCATTCTACCTCTGAGCTATACCCCCAGCCCTAGTTTTTATTCTTTATTTTGAAACCGAGTCTCACTAAGTTGTGGAGTGCCTCACTAGGTAGCTGAGGCTGGCCGAGAACCCGGATCCTCTGGTCTCAGCCTCCCAAATGCTGGGCTTACAAGCGTGTGCCACCACGCCCGGCTTTCCATTTGGTTTTCAAGGAAGAAATTCCCCCAGGTGCCATGCGTGTCTCTCTGGGTTGCACTGGTCTCTGTAGGCCTGTTGCCCAGTTATACATCCGGGACCTCTCTTGCCAGCATCTTTTCCTGGATCTTTGACTCAGTTTCCTTCTTCACTGCAAAGGGGTGTGTTTGCAGATGGTGGAAGATGGCATAAAGGCATGCTGCAGTACACTCTTGGAAAGGAGAGTAAGAGAGTTGGGGGTTTTGAATCTGCAAGTTTAATAGTGTCTTTATTCTGTCCTTATAGTTGGTTGCTACTCTGGGTGCAGAATTCTAGGCTGAAAATTCCTTTTCTCTCAGCAATATGAAGGCATTGCCTCCCTCTCTGTTAGCTGCTACAAGGACCACTCATGCTCCGATTCCTTTGTTTGTCTGTCTGTTTGTTTTTCAGAATCTTCTCTTATGCTGGTACTTCCTGACATTTAACAATAATATTCACCAGTATGGGTCTTCTTTACATTAATCATGTCAGGAATTTGGGTGTGATTCTTCTAGTTCCTGAATCTAAAATCTTGCATTCAAGCCAGGCATGGTGGCACGCACGCATGTAATCCCAGTACTTGGGAGGTTAAGACAGGAGGATTGCAGGTTCTTGGCCAGCCTCAGCTACTTAGTGAGGCCCTCCACAACTTAGTGAGACTTTGTTTCAAAATAAAGAATAAAAAATAGGGCTTGGGCTGTAGCTTAGAGGTAGAATGCTCCTGGGTTCCATCCCTAGTACCGCAAAAAAAAATAAAAAATAAAAAATAAATAAAACCTCGCACTCTTCTTTTGATAATACTTCCCTCCTCTCCCCCCCCCCCGCCCCGCCCCGCCCTTCTCTATTTCTGAAACTCTATTGTTCAGATCTTGGGTGTTTTAAAATGATCTTTGAAGCCAAGCATGGTGGGCACAAGCTTGTAATCCTAGTACTTGGGAGGCTAAGACAGGACGATTGCAGGTTTGAGTACAGCCTCAGCAAGTACTAAGACTCTCATCAACCCAGCAAGACCCTATTTCAAAATACAAAATAAAATATTGCTGGGGGTGTATCTCAGAGGTAGAATGCCCCTGGGCTCAATCCCCAGTACCACGCACACACACAAAATGATCTCTGAATGTTCTCATCTTCTCTTTCCTTTTGTACCACATTAGCCACTTTCAGAGAGATTTCCTAGATATCAATTTTCAAACCATATATTAACTTTATTTCTATTAACATACTTTTTGTGGTGCTAGGGATTGAACCCAGGGGCATTCTACCTCTGAGCTACACTCCCAGCCCAATTTTATTTTTATTTTGAAACAGGGTCTTGCTAGGTTGATGAGAGTCTTATTACTTGCTGAGGTTGTACTCCAACCTGCAATCCTCCCGTCTCAGCTTCCCAAGTACTGGGATTACAAGCGTGCGCCACCACACCTGGCTAACATATTTTTTAATTTATAAAAGGCTCTTATTTTCTTTTCTTTTTTCTTTTATTTTACAGTACTGGGGATTGAACCCAGGGGCATTCTACCTCCAAGCTACACCCCCATCCATATTTTTTTTATTCTTTATTTTGAAACAGGGTCTCACTAAGTACCTGAGGCTGGCTGCAAACCTGCAATCCTCCTGTCTCAGCCTCCCAAGTACTGGGATTATAAGCATGCGCCACCACGCCCGGCAAAAGGCTCTTATTTTCTGATTACTCCCTTTTATAGCATACTTATTTTATCAGAGCAAGAGTTTCTAATATCTCTGGAAATATTTATTATAATTTGGGGGGATTTTCTTCTGCTCCTCAAATTATCTCTATATCCTCTAGGTTCTTTACTTTTCTTTTTTTTTTTTCTTTTTCTTTTCTTTTTTATATAAATGTCTAGGGCTCCTTGACTCTGTTTATGTTAAGGAGTCAAAGGTAAAAAGCTGAGCGAGGCCTCTGGGTGCCAAGCAGGCAGGATCCCTGTTGGGCTTCCTATAGCTGAGTCAGGAGACAAGCTGGAATTACTGGGAAGTCCCACGTGTCAGTAACTGCAGGGTTTTTTGCCCTCTGGTATCTTAAATCCTGAGCCTGTCTGGGATTTCTAAGAGGCGCATTGTCATGTTTCTCATCAGCACTAGGTCTGCATTTCCTCCTGTACTCTAAGCACCAGGTCTTCCCTCTGCTTTCTCTAGCCATACATTGGTGAGAGGAAAGTCATCTTCTAGTTTAATTTAAAAAGCAAGTGTGTGCTTTGGTTTGTTCTTCTCGTGGTTTAGAAGTATTCTTAAGGAGCAAAGAGGACAGAAACATCTTCTTCACCTAGGACTGGATCTCAGAAAAAAATTTGTGGGGAATACGAGACAGGAAAGAGAAAGATTTGGGGGTGATGGTAGGCAGGATTCCAGAGGTGTTCTTCCCAGCGTCTTCTCTGTTGATCCACAACCGGATTGCCATGGAGGAACTTTGCAAATGGAGTTGAGGTCACTAATAACGAAATTATCTTGGATTAGCAGGTAGCCCCAAGGTAATCATCTGGGCCTTTAAACATAGAGGAGGAGGCAGAGAACTGTGGTGGGGGAGATGGTGGGACAGATGCGCAAGGGAGAGGTCAGACCCTGTGAAGCAGGAAATGGACTTGATCTGCCAGTGCTGCCTTTAAATATACAAGCAAAAGCCGGGCGTGGTGGCGCACGCTTGTAATCCCAGCATTTGGGAGGCTGAGACTGAAGGATCCGGGTTCACGGTCAGCCTCAGCTACCTAGTGAGGCACTCCGCAACTTAGTGAGACCTGGTTTCAAAATAAAGAATAAAAAATAGGGCTGGGGGTATAGCACAAAGATAGAAAGCCCCTGAGTTCAATCCCCAGTACCAAAAAAGAAAAAAAAAAAAAAAGATACAGGCAGTGAAGAGCCAAGGAACACAGTCAGCCTCTAGACACTTGGAAAAACTGCTGGCTGATGGCAGGCCAGGTCACAGGGGCCCTAGGTGGGCCCGGAAGCAGATTCTTCCTAGAGCTTCAAGACAAGAGTCCAGGCTGGCCGACAGCTTCCTTTTAGCCTAGTACCCAGCAGAGACTACTGAGCTTCTGACTTACTGATTATAAATGGTTAAAAACTTTGTAAACGTGAGATCATTCATTATGGCAACAATAAAAAAAATAAATAAATAAAGGGGGACTGCTGCTTGGGTACAGAAGGAAAGCTAGAGAAAGGAGACCCTAGGAATTTTTGCTGTGCATTTTGAAGGGCAATTCTAAGAAGATTTCAAGTAATGTAAAATGGGGCCATAAAAAAAAAATCTCAACTCTGAGCCTGGCATGGTGGTGGCATGCCTGTAACCCCAGTATTTCAGAGGCTGAGACAGAAGAATCAGACATTGGAGACCAGCCTCAGCAATTTAGCCAGACCCCGTTTCAAAACAAATAAATAAATAAATAAAAAGGGCTGGGGGAGTAGCTCAGAGGTAGAATGCCCCTGAGTTCAATCCCTACTAACACGCACACACACACACACACACACACACACACACACAAAAGCTCATGTTTGTGAATTCCCTCTTTGAGTTAGGAGGTAGGAAATTACTGTGAAAAGAAAGAGGTTAGTTAGACATGGTGGTGCACTCTTGTAATCCCTGTCCTTGGAGTCTGAGACAGGAGAATCTCAGGTTTGCAGCCAGCCTCAGCAGCTGAGGCCCTCCACAACTTAGTGAGACTTTGTTTCAAAATAAAAAATAAAGTCTTAGGAGTATAGCTCAGAGGTAGAATGTCCCTGAGTTCAATTCCCAGTACCAAGAAAAAGAGAGAAACAGAGAGACAGAGACAGAGAGAGAGAGGCACAGAGACACGCAGAGAGAGATTATTTCGACATACCTTGGAGATCATCTTACTGATCAATCCCAATGAACCCCACTTCTCGGTATTCCCACCCAACATTGACTCTGGGCTTGGTCATGAGTCTTGGTTTAGCCAATGACACCCCAGCACACCTGATCCACACCTGAGCAGTGGAAGGCTCTGACTCCCTGGGAGAAGCCTGCTGCCGGCTGGATACTGAAAAGGGGAGACCTCAGGGGCAGCCAGCTTATTATACACTTTTTAGAAATAATTGCCTTTCAATCTGTTTGCATGCAAAGTTTGATAATTTAAAAATTAATGTTTAAGAAAATCACAGAATCTAGCCGGGCGTGGTGGCTCACGCTTGTAATCCCAGCATTTGGGAGGCTGAGACTGGAGGATCCGGGTTCGCGGCCAGCCTCAGCTACATAGTGAGGCACTCCGAGACTTAGTGAGACTCGGTTTCAAAATAAAGAATAAAAAAATAGGGCTGGGGGTATAGCTTGGGGGTAGAATGCCCCTGAGTTCAACCCCCAGTACCGCAAAAAAAAAAAAAAAAAAAAAAAGAAAATCACAGAATCTAAAAGATTAAAAAGTTTAAGTTTAAAAACACAATCTAGGGCCGGGTATGGTGGCGCATGTTTGTAATCCCAGTACTTGGGAGGCTAAGACAGGAGGATTACAGGTTTGTAGCCAGCCTCAACTACTCAGTGAGACCCTGTTTCAAAATAAAGAATAGAAAATAGGACTGGGATTGTAGTTCAGAGGTAGAATTCCCCTGGGCTCAATCCATAGTACCTCAAAAAAAAACATAATCTAAATTGTAAGTCCCAAGCCGGGCGTGGTGGCGCATGCTTGTAATCCCAGCATTCGGGAGGCTGAGACCAGAGGATCTGGGTTCGCGGCCAGCCTCAGCTACCTAGTGAGGCACTCTGCAACTTAGTGAGACTCGGTTTCAAAATAAAGAATAAAAAATAGGTCTGGGGATATAGCTCGGAGGTAGAATGCCCCTGAGTTCAATCCCCAGTACTGCAAAAAAAATAAAAAATAAAAAAATAAATTGTAAGTCCCACCTTTCCTGGCCTCTCAGCGCCCTCTGACCTTTAACTTTGCCCATTTTTGCCATTAATATCACAGGAGACCTGGACTCTTCAAGAAATACCAACAACCAGGTGTGGTTGTACACATCTATAATCCAGCACTTAGGAGGCCGAGACAAGAGAATCGTAGGGTTGTGGCCAGCCTCAGCAACTTAGTGAGACCCTGAGACCCTTCATGACTTAGTGAGACCCTGTTTCAAAATAAAAAAATAAAAATAGAGCTGGTGGTGTAGCTCAATCCCCAATACCACACACACACACACACACACACACACACACACACACACACAGAGGTATCAGCAGTGTTGAGACAGAAGATGGAGGAATTACTGCATGCATATTAATTTCTCTTCTTTTATCCTGTCTCAGACGTTGAAGGAAATCATTCTTGTTGTGGTTGAGTGGGTGGCAGTGGCTCACTTCTCCATGTCTAATTTCATAAATATGTGCTTCAATTAGCTTTTGCAAATGAAATAACCAAGTCCTAATTCAATTTTCTATTTTAGAAGGACCATTAATCTGGAAAACAAATAAAAATAAATTAATTTTTAATGGCTAATGTATACTTTCTCAAAATGAGACTTATAACATTAATATAGCCTTAAACAGAAACTATAAGCCCCCAAACTCTTGTTTCCTCTCTAAGGGAACTCATTCTTCCAGGCAGCATAACAAAGTCGTAGTCAAAGTCAAACGGAACCATTCAAGAAGAGGATGTGTGTGTGTGTTTTAACCTGTTTTCTTTTAGGGAGTTGTTGTTGTTGTTATACTTTTATTGGGGCATTGCAATTATACATCATAGTGAGATTCACACTGATACAAATGTACATGCACATATTCCTTGCTATGTTACCCTCTGCACCCCCCCATACGTTTAATGAGGTTGGCAGTGATACCCTCACATATCAACATAAAACATTATTTGAACTGTTTTCTTCTTCAATCCTACAGTCCCCTTCCATTATTCTCCTGGTCTCTCTCATTTATCTGAGGTCCCTTTGGTTTCTCATTTTCCCTCTAGCTTCCACATATGAGAGAAAACATACAACCCTTGACTTTCTTAGGGTGGCTGATGTCACTTTAGCATAATATTCTCTAGTTCCATCCATTTTCCTACAAATGACATAATTTTGTGCCTCTTTATGGCTGAGTAAAACTCCATTGGTGTATATACCACATTTTCTTTATCCATTCATCTGTTGAAGGACACCTGGATTGGTTTCATAATTTGACTGTTGTGAATCGTGCTGCTACAAACATGGGTATGTATGTATCACTACAGTATTCTGACTTTAATTCTTTGGGAAGGACTCCAAGGAGTGGTATATCAGAGCTCATTTCTAGAGTTCATCTTTTTGCTTTGTATAATACCAAAGACAATAAAGTCTTCCGTATGCAGTTTGACTCTAGAAATTACATTTTTTCCACCAGGCACTATTAATAGGAAGACGTGTGATAACAATTTCAGAAATCAAAGTACAATCAAACCTCATTTAATGGGACTGTTCAGGGGACAAGTTATTCCGGTTAATTAAATTTTCTGGTTAACTAGACATTAACCCAACACCCTTTGTTCAAATCTTTCCATAGAAAAATCTTTCTAAAATGCATTAGCTTCTTTTATGCCCTAGGAAGCGTAGGGTGGTGAAAGTAATTGAATCTTTGATGATCAAAGTCCTTGCAGTATTCCAGAAAGATTATTATAAATACTCATTGTGTTACATTGGTGAATGCAGAAGGTCTAGGGGATTGGGCTGATAGACAATCAGCTCAAAATATAATCTGAAATTGTATGTTCCATTTATGTCTGTGTCCTTTTGTTTTTGCTTACATTTGTCTTGAAATCAAAGATTAAAAAAAAGTAATAACCTCACTAATCAAGGGTTGCAGTAAGTTGGCTTAAGTCAAATTTTTTTTTGAATGATTATAATTGGATTTCTCAGGATCAACTTTAAAGGGGTATGGAGGATGTAGTGGCCCACATTATACAAAATTAGAACATGGCAGTAGATTTTCTTTAAAAACTTTTTACTTTCCCTTTCATTTTACCTTATAAAAAGATGATATAATGATGTTGCAGACAGTATAACAACTATTTTCAATTTTATTCATTACTTTCTAGTCTTTGCTATTTGCATATATTCACAAATTTGTAATGATGGTGTAATATAATTTTACATTTGGCTTAATTTTTTGTTTGTTGTTTTTGTGGTACTGGGGATTGAACCCAGGGACATTCTACCTCTGAGCTACACTCCCAACCCTATTTAATTTTTTAATTTTGAAACAGGGTCTCCCTGGGTTGATAAAAGACTCACTACTTGCTGAGGCTGTCCTCAAACCTGTGATCCTCCTGTCTCAGCCTCCCAAGTACTGGGATTACAAGTGTGCACCACCATACCTGACTTTTTTTGCTTAACTTACTACCATATAAGAAACACTTTTGAAGCCAGGTGTGGTGGCGCACGCTTGTAATCCCAGCATTTGGGAGGCTGAGACCGGAGGATTCGGGTTCGCGGCCAGCCTCAGTACCTAGTGAGGAACTCCGTAACTTAGTGAGACCCTGTTTCAAAATAAAGAATAAAAAAAAAAAAAAATAGGACTGGGGGTATAGCTTGGAGGTAGAATGCCCCTGAGTTCAATCCCCAGTACTGCAAAAAAAAAAAAGAAAGAAACACTTTTGATGTTAGCACACAACCTTCATATTCACTTGTCCACTGATTCATCCATTCAACAAATATTTATAGACTGCCTAAGATTTGCCAGACAGTCTTCTAGGTGCTGGGAAATAGCAGATAACAAGAAGGACAAAAATTCCTTCTTTCATGGAGCCTACACTTTTTGTGGACTATCATTTTAAATTACTGCCTTGTCTCTTTGGTTCCTTAATGCATTTCATACATTAAGTATAGCCGGGCGTGGTGGCGCACGCTTGTAATCCCAGCATTCGGGAAGCTGAGACCGGAGGATACGGGTTCGCGGCCAGTCTCAGCTACCTAGTGAGGCCCTCCGCAACTTAGTGAGACTCGGTTTCAAAATAAAGAATAAAAAAAAAAAAAATAGGGCTGGGGGTATAGCTCAGAGGTAGAATGCCCCTGAGTTCAATCCCCAGTTCCGCAAAAAAATAAAAAAATTTAAAAAATAAATAAATAAATAAAGTACATTAAGTATGATCAGTATGAAATGTATTAAGGAGCCTCGGGGCCCCAGTATCCTGCATTGTTTCTGAAGCATCCTCTATGAAGACCAGCCCTTATTCATATTCTCTCTCTCTCTCTCTTTCCTTCTTTTTCTTTTTTTTCTTTTTTTTTTTTTTTTTTTTGTGGTGCTGAGGGATTGAACCCAGGGACATTCTACCTCCGAGCTACACCCCCAGTCCTTTTTTTTTTTTAATTCTTTATTTTGAAATAGGGTCTTGCTAAGTTGAGGAGGGCCTCACTAAGTAGCTGAAGCTGGCCTCGAACCTCGATCCTCTGGTCTCAGCCTCCCAAGTACTGGGATTACAAGCCTGAATCACTGCACTCCTGGCTCCTATTTTTTATTCTTTATTTTGAAACAGTGTCTCACTAAGTTGCAGAGAGCCTCACTAAGTAGCTGAGGCTCACTGCGAACCCAGATCCTCCAGTCTCAGCCTCCCAAGTACTGGGATTACAAGCGTGCACCACCATGACCGGCTAAAACCAGCCCTTATTCTCTTAGAAGGATGCTATAAGCTTACTATAAGGTGGAAAAAATAGCAGCAGCAACACAATGTTTTGATCATACTCAATCCCAGGCCACGTATTGTTCTATGCACCACACACATCCAGATTTTGCAGCAACCCCAGGAAGGAGATGGGATTGATGACCTTATCTTTCAGAAGAGGAAGTTGACAGCCTGTCATGGTGGTGCATGCTTGTAATCCCAGTACTTGGAAGGCTGAGACAGGAGGATTGCAGGTTCAAATCCAGCCTTGGCAACTTCGTGAGGCTTTCAGCAACCTAGTGAGACCCTGTTTCCAAATAAGAAATAAAATCCTGTTGGGGATGTAGCGTAACACCTCTGGGTTCAATCCCCAGTACCAAAAGAAAAAAAAGAAGAGGAAGTTGAGACATAGTTAGGCAGAGACATGAAACAACATTGAATATTTGGAGAATATTGGAGCAATTGTTCTAATAGCAATAATGGAACCGGACTTTATTGAGTATCTATTATGTGCAAGTATTGTCTGAATTTAACTCTTTTAATCCTCACAGTAATTTTGTTTCACAAATGAGGACACCGAGGCACAAGTTAGTAAGTAACTTGTCAAAAGTCACACAGCTCATCAATGGTAGAGGTGGAATCTAAACCCAGTCACTCCTGCAGATACATAATCACTTAGCCATCTTGTTCTTCCAGAAGTCAGTTGTATAATGTCGCATCTCTACTGTGTGACTCCTGAAGCAGGACATTGTGTCCTTTCTCCAGGAACACTGCCATTTGCTTTTTAACCCCAAAGACAATTTGACCAGATCACTAAGAAACAGTGGACTTGTGAGAAATAATCAAGTGACAATGGCTAATGCTTCTCACACATATAATGTATTACAAAGCCGGGCGTGGGGGTGTAGCTCAGAGTTAGAATGCCCCTGAGTTCAATCCCCAGTACCGCCAAAAAAAAAAAAAAAAAAAAAAAAAAACCCTAGCAGAGCTGGGCGTGGTGGCGCACGTTTATAATCCCAGTACTTGGGTGGCTAAGACGGGAGGATCCAGGTTCGCGGCCTGCCTCAGCTGCTTAATGAGGCCCTCCGCAACTTAGTGAGACCCTGTTTCAAAATAAAGAATAAAAAATAGGACTGGGGGTGTAGCTTGGAGGTAGAATGCCCCTGGGTTCAATCGCCAGTACCGCAAAAAAAAAAAAAAACCTGGCAGAGGTGTGGCTGAACTTGTCGACTGTCTACCCAGAACTCATTTCTCCTTTTTTGTTCAGGTATCCATTGTCAATGCACTATGTAGCACATCAATTTTAATCAACTTAGTTCAGATAAACATTTTGTAGAATTTAGTTTGAACCTCAAATTTAATTTGGCATTTCAACTTGGAAGCAATAAGCAAAACATTGGATCAGCCTATTGATCACCTAACCATTTTTTTCTACTTTGTTAGCCATTGACGGTGTTCCTGCAAGAAGACTCAGTCCTTGTTTCAGTGAACTGAAAATGAAGTTGAGGAACAGAGACACTGGATAAATAGCATCATCGAGAATGCAAGAGAACAGCTGGGCGTGGTGGTGCGCACTTGTAATCCCAGTACTTGGGAGGCTGAGACAGGAGGATCTCAGGTTCGAGGACAGCCTCAACAAGTAGCAAGACCTTCATCAATCTAGAAGACTCTGTTTCCAAATAAGAATAAAATCGGGCTGGGGGTGTAGTTCGAAGGTAGAATGCCTCTGGGTTCAATCCCCAGTACCACAAGAGAGAAAGAAGGAAGGAAGGAAGGAAGGAAGGAAGCCAGGCGTGGTAGTGCACACTTGTAATTCCAGTACTTGGGAGGCTGAGACCAGAGGATCTGGGTTCGAGGCCAGCCTCGGCTTCTTAGTGAGGCCTTCCCCAACTTAGTGAGACCCTATTTCAAAATAAAGAATAAAGAGCCGGGCGTGGTGGCGCACGCTTGTAATCCCAGCATTCGGGAGGCTGAGACCGGAGGATCCGGGTTCGCGGCCAGCCTCAGCTACCTAGTGAGGCACTCCGCAACTTAGTGAGACTCGGTTTCAAAATAAAGAATAAAAAATAGGGCTGGGGGTGTAGCTCGGAGGTAGAATGCTCTGAGTTCAATCCCCAGTACCGCAAAAAAAAATAAAAAATAAAAAAATAAAAAATAAAGAATAAAAATAGGACTGGGGGTGTAGCTCAGAGGTAGAATGCCCTGGGTTCAATTCCCAGTACCATACAAAAAAAAAAAAAAAAAAAAAAAGGGTTTGGTAAAAGGGTTTGGTAGAGTTTGGTAGAGGTGGAGGAGAATTTGGAGAATAAGGGGAAAATCAAGGGTTCTACTCTAAGCAACACCTCACAGGCCTTTTATTTCATAATTTTGAAACTGGATGTCACTAAATTGCTGAGGCTGTCCTTGAACTTTTGATCCTCCTGTCTCAGCCGCCAAAGTACTGGGATTACAGACAGGCACCACCACACCTGGTTAAATTAAATGCTGCTTCCTTTGTGTTCTCATTGCACTTTGTGTCCTAACTGCAGCTTGTTCTTTGTGTGATAAATAGTTAAATAAATAGCTATCCCTTCTAGTAAATCCACTTTGAGGGTAGGGACTGTATCTTATTTTTCTTTGGAACCCCAGCACTTGTCCCAGTACCTGTTCCATAATGGGTACTCAATAAATATTTGATAAATGAATGAAAGATCGAATGAGTGAATAAATAAAGAAGAAAGCCCAAGCTGGGGTGTGGTGGCACATGCCCGTAATCCTGTACTTGGAAGACTGAGACAGGATGATAGGTTTGTGAGAATATAATTAGGTCTTTTCTATCAAAGAAGTATCTTGATGTAGGTTCCATTTTGTAAATCATCGTTGTGTGACCTTGTGTGCTCTGGTATTTTCTGTAAAGATAGCATTTTGTGGAAATTGAGTGCCAACCCCTCCCCCAGCATCCCCTTCAGCCAATGGCATAAAGATTGTGAGGCCCTCCCACCAATAGGAGGACAGCACGAAACCTCCAACTTCTCCACGCTAAACATAAAATATAATACCCAGCAGCTTTCTGCCACTTTGTTCTTGCCTACCTAACTTGACTGGTGGCAGGATCCCTTTTTGCAAAAAGTAAAATTCACTTTGCTGAGCTGCATTCAAATATGTGTCTTTTCTTACCCCATGAAAATTTATGTCTAACAGGTTCAAGGCCAGCCTTAGCAACTCAGTGAGACTCTATTTAAAAATTAAAAATAAACCTGGATATGTTGATGCATGCTAGTAATTCCAGTTATTTGGGAGGCTGACACAGAAGAATCGACAGCCTCCGCTACTAATGAGGCCCTCAGCAACTTAGTGAGATCCTGTTTCAAAATAAGGAATAAAAAATAGGGCTGGGGTGTAGTTTGGAGGTAGAATGCCCCTGGGTTCAATCGTCAGTTACGTAAAATAAAAAAAATAAGTTAATTAATTAAAAATAAAATAGTAAGCCGAGAATGGTGGCCCACACTTGTAATCCCAGTACTTAAGAAGTTGAGACCAGAGGATCTGGGTTCACAGTCAGCCTCAGCTACTTAGTGAGGCCCTCCACAACTTAGTGAGACCCTGTTTCAAAATAAAGAATAAAAAATTGGGCTGGGGGTACAGCTCGGAGGTAGAATGGCCCTGGGTTCAATCTCCAGTGTCACAAAAAATAAAATAGGGTTAGGGTTATAAATCAGAAGTAGAACACTCCCTGGTTCAATCCCCAGTACCTCCCCCCCAACACACACACACACACACACACACACACACACACACACACACACACACGAAAAAAAAAGGATGAGAATGTAAGTAGATATTTTCTATCAAAGAAATAGCTTGACTTAAGCTCCATTTTGTAAAACTGTCATTTTGTAACCTTGTATGCACTCCTGTTCTTTGGAAAGTTAGCATTTCTTGAAAATTGCAAGTGCCAACTCCTCCCCTCGCATTGCCCCCAGCTAGCCTTGGGAAGACTGTGATGTTACATTCCCACCAATAGGAGTATAGCACAGAAGCCGCGTGTTAGGGATCAAAAGACCCAGCAGGTTTTCGGTACTGGGGATTGAACTCGGGGGCATTCTACCTCCAAGCTATACCCCCAGCCCTATTTTTTCTTCTTTATTTTGAAACAGGGTCTCACTAAGTTGCGGAGGGCCTCACTAAGTAGCTGAGGCTGGCCGCAAACCCGGATCCTCCTGTCTCAGCTTCCCAAATTCTGGGATTACAAGCCTGCGCCACCACGCCCGGCTTCACCATTTTGTTCTACCACCTACTGGTGGTAGGATACCTTTCTGCAAAAAGCAAAAATGCCTTGCCCAGCCACTTTGGGAAAGTCTTCCCCCCCCCGCCCCCAGTACTGGGGATTGAACCCAGGGACATTCTATCTCTGAGTTACACCCCCAGCCCTGTTTTTTATTCTTTATTTTGAAACAGGTTCTCACTAAGTTGCAGAGGGCCTCACTAAGTAGCTGAGGCTGGCTACGAACCTTTGATCCTTCCGTCTCAAGCCTCCCAAGCACTAGGATTACAAGCGTGCACCACCACGCCTGGCTAGCGAGCCACTTTTGAACATGAGTCTTTTCTTAGGACACCATGGAAATTTATTTCCAACAGGAAGAGGAGGAAGGAGGAGGATGGAGGAAGAAGAAGAAAGCCCAAAGTGTCATCAGGTGTTAGTGAGTCAACCAGTTTGGGGTGGACGTGAACTCATCTGGAAGTTACTGCCTATCCGTTCACACTGGACTATATGCCTATCAGTTCACATCGGACTGTATTCAGCAGATAATGGGGAATCATTTGATGATTTCCCTAGGCAATCATCAAATGTTGTATTGACACTGATTTAAAAAAAAAAAAAAAAGAAGCACCCTTTATTTACTGAATTAAGTGAGGATCAGGCAGCGGCTACAATATTAGTGATAACCAAATCTCTAAGGGGACAAAGAAATGACGGAAGATCATATAATTAGCAAACGACCCAGCCAGGACTTGGCCTCAGTGTGCTCTATTCATTTCAGAATGGCGGAGAATTTATGTTAGGTGACAAACTGTGCTGCGTGGCCTCTCTGAGGATTCAACCGGTGGCCTCGGCAGTATGGCAGGACAAACTTACCTTGGGTCTCTGAAATATGGAAATGCAGGTTTGTCATTGTGTGACTAAGGCAGAAATTTTACGATATAAAGAGCTACATTCCCTTCTGTCCGGTGCTTTAAGCAGAGCTCCCCTGAGTCCTGAAATCTTTCCTAGGAAGGATGGCTCAGAATGATCACAGGAAAAAGACAGCTCCTGTCTGATCAAGTCTGACTGCTTGTCTGTCCCCGATCAATTATTCTCCCAGCAGGTAACTCAAAGGAGTGTCAGGCTTTCCTCAATGACCTCAAAAGGAAATTTTTTGTTCCCTGTCTGACCTTATTTAAATTACCTGAATATTTGCACCTATTATTCAACAAACACTAACTGCTGCCATTGGGTGTTCATGAGAGTAAACCCACAAATTCTTTCCATCTTTAGAAAATGGCTCATTGCAGGTTAATTTTGACTCATTTCAGTAGTGGTGATAATTCAGCATTTGTTTGCTATTCTGATAGCTATTACTTGCATCTTGACACAAATTGCTTTATAATTCAGTCTTTATTTTCTGGTTGCCTGAAATCACATCCTCTATAGGTAAAGTAATATCCTCCTGTTCCTTTCATCAAGAAATTGCTCCCAAATATCCTGTCTTTTTATGCCACCTTCTCTGCTTCAGAGAAGGATTTTAGTGGACTCATGGAAAATTTGAAACTCACTCTCCTTCTATTGCTGAAGTACCAAGAGCAATAAGCAGCCTCCTTTTTTGCAAGTGATTAAATAACAAAGTTTAGCTGAGGCATCCCCTAATCACCAGGCCCAAGTCATGCTACTGAATGGATTCTCCCACCCTGGGGAAAATCTTTCTAATAAACAAGAGAAAAAGAGGTGAGAGAAACCAGTTTTTCAAAGCTCAATGCCTCAAAAGGACCAGGACTGTTATCTTCCTGGGCGATCGTTGATAACTCATTGAAGTTAAATTACTGCCTTAGCTGAATGAGCTAGGAAGGGTGAATCTAAAACCAAATGCCAGTTCAAGAAGACAAAGACAGAAGGGGAGTTCAATTGGACAATCTTTGTGAAGTTCAGTGTATTTGGAATTGAGAGTGCCTGAATTTTTTTTCTTGTCATTCAGTGATCAATGCACATTCTAAGAAAAGTTATCCTGATTCAGAGGTGCCCTGCAGCCTAACGGATTCTGCCTGGCTCTCTTTTTATACTTTTACTCTTACATTCCATCTGTTCCTAATGGGAAACTAACCCTCTAATTATTCACAACATTTGGGGTTTGTACTTCCTGTCAATCTCTAACATACTGAAGAAAACTGCTTTGCCTTTAAAAAGTTAGCAAAATTATAGGTAATCTTCACTGAACATTTATCCTTATTGCTCTTCAGTTGTGACGTGTGCTACTGAGCTTTTTTGTCACTGTGACCAAAACACAAGAACAACTTCGAGGAGGAAAGGTTGCTTCGGCTCATGGGTTTTGTGCATGTGTGTCTGACTTCTTTTGCTCAATAGGATGTTCTTGAGATTCACCCCTATTGGTGTCCACATCAAATGTGTTCCCTTTTATTGCTGAGTAGTATTCCATTAAATTGACAAGCCATGACTTCCTGATCCATTCACCTGCTGACAGATATTTTAGTTGTTTTCAGATTTTAGCTGTTATGAAAAGCTAAAACTATGAATATGAACATACACATATTTGGGGGGATGCATGTTTTTATTTTTCTTTGGTAAATATCTAAGAGTGGAAGTAGTATGTTACATTGTACATGTGTGTTTAAGAAGCTGTTATATTTCCAAAAGCAATGTAGACGTGTTCCAGTTGCTCTACGTTGTCAGTCTTTAACTTCAGCCATTCTGGTACATGTGTAGTCATATCTCATTGTGGTTTTAACTTGCATTCTCTAATGACTGTCATGTTGATAATCTTTTTGTGCTTATATTCCATTTCTAAATCTTCTTTTGTAGAATATCTATTGAACTACTTCTCTCATTTCTAATATTTTCTTACTTGTGGAAATTCTTTGTGTACGCTGGCTATCTGTTCTTTTGTCAGACATATTTATTTATTTATTTTTATTTATTTATTTATTTATTTATTTATTTATTTATTGCGGTACTGGGGATTGAACTCAGGGGCATTCTACCTCTGAGCTATACCCCCAGCCCTATTTTTTATTCTTTATTTTGAAACCGAGTCTCACTAAGTTGCGGAGTGCAACTAGGTAGGTAGCTGTGGCTGGCCACAAACCCGATCCTCCGGTCTCAGCCTCCCAAATGCTGGGATTACAAGCATGTGCCACCATGCCCAGCTCCAGACAGATTTTTGTGTGTGTGTGTGTGGTACTAGGGATTTAACTCAGGGGCATTCTACCTCCGAGCTACACCCCCAGCCCTATTTTTTTTTTTTTATTCTTTATTTTGAAACTGGGTCTCACTAAGTTGCGGAGTGCCTCACTAGGTAGTTGAGGCTGGCCGAGAACCCGGATCCTCCGGTCTCAGCCTCCCGAATGCTGGGATTACAAGCGTGCGCCACCACGCCCGGCTCCAGACATATTTATTATATATTTTTTCTTTCAATATGTGAGTTGCCTTTTCAGTTTGCTAACAGAGCTTAATAGAGCAGAAAGTTTTAGAATTGATGAGGTTTTTTTTTTCCTGACCAACATTTATCAGTTTTTTTCTTTCATAACTTGAGGTTTTATATGTCTTATCTAATAAATGTTTGCTTGCTTCCAGATTGGAAAGATTTCTTCCTATAAGACTGTCTTATTTAAACTTGTCTCTCATTTATTATATTGTATCACCCTATTTAAACTTTCATACTCCTTATTTCTTTTTCTTACTTCTCTTCTGCCTATCTTTTAACCATGGACATTTCTACATTAAATAATGTGTATTCATAGCTGGGCGTGGTGGCGCACGCTTGTAATCCCAGCATTCGGGAGGCTGAGACCGGAGGATCCGGGTTCGCGGCCAGCCTCAGCTACCTAGTGAGGCACTCTGCAACTTAGTGAGACTCGGTTTCAAAATAAAGAATAAAAAATAGGGCTGGGGGTATAGCTCGAAGGTAGAATGCCCCTGAGTTCAATCCCCAGTACCG
>PVLC010015925.1:0-36443 GCA_004027655.1 Graphiurus murinus
TGACACCCCTCATTTTTAATCGAGACACCCTCTTCTGCTACCCAGGTTCAGCACTCTTGTAGCCCTCCAGACAATGGCTCTTTTCTGCATTGGCCAATTACTCTCCCTGGAAGGTCCCAGTATCCTCATCCCTGCAGAAAAAACTTGCTGAAAAAGAATGCACTTTTCTGAGAGCCCAGACAGTGATGGATTACCACCATGATGCTTTTCATTCACTTGCATAGGGTGGATTTTACTCTCCTGCTGGAAGACGGGACCTCATTCTGCAAACGCACTAATGATGTGTAATTATCATCGCTGTGAGTCTTCTACGCATCTGGGCTAATGGCCTCAGCCTCCATCATGATTCTCATATTTTACCCAAGTCTGAATTTGAACGAGCCTTCCTGCTCTTGCTAGCAGTAACAGTTGGCTTCTAGGTAAATTTACATATCCTGCCTTGATTCACCTGGTTTAAACATGCGAAGGAACTAGCAATCACCACCTAAGTTCCAATCGTATCTTTACTCCAAGGAGGAAGATACTAGTAGTTGAATATTTAATTCCGTTTTCTTAAAACCTGAAGTCGTCTTAAAACAGTCCTTCCTGACAGAAATACTAACAACAGGAATTCATGAGCAGTGGGACACCAAGGTCAGGAGAAAGGAATGTGTAGTCAACTCCAGTCTTGCCTGTCACCACCGAGTGGGGCTCTGGGAATTATTAAGCAGGCACCGGGAAAAGCAGGGGAGAGAATGCTCTCTCCAGTCAGGTGATTTTCACTGAAGTATAAGATGTTTTTTAGAGGCCATTTGGGGTGATTTCCACCCATTTTGCATGTAAAAGATATGCATCCAAGTTTTAGACTTAAGAATGTGAAAGAAATACCTTTCTTCATTTTCCATACTTCTATTCAACCTTACCTTACGCCCACAAACAGGTCAGTTAAAAAAATCTTTATCAATAACTAGTATTTGTCGAGTTGAACACTGGAATGGGGCTTTCTGTTCTGGTTCACATGGTCCCTCTCTTCTTTCAAGCTTGGAGCTCAAGATCCTTTGGCAAGATGTTTGGACCCTGAGATTGTTTCAGAGGGGAACTTTATAGTGTAGCCTTCTGAGATCTCATTTTCCTGGCGTTTTCTCCTTCATAGGACCCAGCTCCCACCTCACTCTTGGTCCTCAGCTCCTTGCCTGTCTCTGGGGATGGGGGATCCCTGCCTTCTCTGGGCAGTACCCCTCCAGAGGGTGGTGAATACAGTCCCTCCCTTTCACTCCTCGGTAGCTCCAGGCAAAAACGCACAAGGTGTCTTAGGGATGGAAGACCAAACATAGAGCAAACACAGATTAATAATTCAAAAAGTTTTCTGCCACAGGTAGAAAAAAGAGTAAAAATCATACCATTAATTTCCCTCTCTCCTTTCTCTTACAGCAGTGAAAAGGCAGGGCTCAGATTCCCTGGTAATTGGAGCAAGCCTCACAGAGCTGCCTTCCATTTTTTAATTGGATCATTAGTGCTTCTTCAACCATCCTATCTCATGGGTATCCCACCCTGCCTTTTATAGTTGGGGTGGGTTTTTTCCCCTTCCCCTCCGCCTTAGATCTTAATTTTGCAAATAAGGACTGAGAAGTGGCTTTAAGATCAGCCTCATTATCACGTTTTGGTTTGGCACTCTCTTCCTCTCTCCGTCTTTATTAGCAGAGTCTGTGATTTTTAAAGCTCATTTGCATAATTCTGAGCATCCTGGGTTTATTCCAGAGGCCCTTTGATGAGGCATGGAGAAGGCCTTCTCCCCACCACGGGCTCTTCATTAAGGCACAGTGAGCCAGCACTGAAGAACGCAGCGCCCCTGGGCAGTCAAGGGGTCTGGAGCTGAACTCTGCTAAAGCCACTCCCTGGTGAGTCATTCAACTTCTTTAGGCCTCAGTTTCCACATCTGTAAAAACGAGGGGCTGTGGCAATAGCAGCTCCCAGACGCCACACACTTTATGACCAACCTGAGTCAATCCACGGAAAACACTTATAATAGTGTCTGTGCACAAAATTAGCGATTGTTGTCATTACCCCTTTTCTCTTTAGTGCTAAAGAATGCCAAACACACAAAGTGCCTGAATCATAAGGGTATAAAGCTCAAGGAATTTCCAGAAAGAGACACCTCTGAGGAGCCAGCACTGAGGCCAGCAAACAAAGCTTAGGACTCTGGGAGTATGTGCATGTCCCTTTCCTGCTGTGACCCCCCAACCCCCAAGGGGCCACCACTCTCCTGACCCCCAACACCTGCAGGTGAGCTTTACCTATTTTTGAACTTCATACAAATGGAGACAGAGAGTATGCTCTATTTTTTTGGTCTGATTTATAATATTCTTGTGAGATTCATTCTCTGGTCTGATCAGTAGAGAATTCATTTTTCACAGCTATATAGTACATGTGCCACTTTGGAATTTGATATAATTTATTTATCCATTCTACTTTTTGTGGACATTTGGGTTGTTTCCAATTTCTAGCTATAAAGTAGCACAGTGCTATGATATGTTCTAATGCATATCTTTCGGAGAATTTGCATATGTATATCTTTTTACAGATATATGTTTTGTTATAGCACAATAATAGGTTCCAGTGCATAGTTTTTGGAGAATTTGCCTGTGTATATGTTTTTATAGGAATATGTTTTGGCATGAGATTGATGAGGCACAGGATATGGATCTGGTCCTCTGGAGTGGACCCTGCCAAAGGGGTTTCCCAAGTAGTCATAATAATTCTTACTCTCACCAGTAGTGGAAGAGAGGAAGTCACTGGACTCCTGACTCCCTCACCAATGCTTGGTCTTATCGAGCTTTCTCATTTTAAACATTCTGGTGGTGCACAGTCCTATCAAATTGTGTTTTACACACCAAATACAAGGTATTTATTTTTTTTTCAACTTTTCATTATGAAGTAATTACAAACTCGTAAACAAGTTCCAAGACTAGCTTAAAGTCCTATGTTCTTCACTCATCTCACCAACTGTTAATAATTTTCCACATTTGCTTTATTATTTTCTTTATTGTGTATATGCATAATGTTTTTAAAAAATTGAGATATTTCAGGTATCATGCCCGATTTACCACTAAATATTTCAGAGTATGTTTCCCAAGAACTGTCTCTTAAATAAACACAGTATAATAATCAAAATCAGAAAGTTCAACATTTATGAACTACACTTATGTAATCTATAGACTTTATTATACTTTTCCCAAATGTTCTTATGTCGTGTGTGTGTGTGTGTGTGTGTGTGTGTGTGTGTGTGTGTTTTACTTGGCATTGAATCCAGGGGCATTCTACTTCTGAGCTACATTCCCTGCCTATTTTGCTTTTTCTTTCAAAACAGCATCTTGCTAGTTTGCTGAGAGTCTTACTAAGTTGTTCACTTTGTCCTTGAACTCCCAGTACTGGAATTGCAGGTGTGCACCACCGTGCCTGGCCCTATAACATCTTTTATGATTTTTTTCAGTCTCAGGATTCAATTCAGGATCATGAATTGCATTTATGCATTGCATTCCGTTTTCATGTCTTTATAGTATTCCTAACCAAAAATGTTTCTTCAGTCTTTCTTTGTGTTTCAGATATCGATATCTTTTGAAGAGCATAGATGCCTATAATTTTGGCTTATCAGATGTTTCTGGATGAGATTCAGGTTATAGGTTTCTGCTGGATTATCACACCAGTGGTCCCATGTCCTTCTCGGGGCCTTCATCGGTAAGTACTTGATGCTGGTGTGTTCTGTCACTATTGATGTTAACTTTGATCACTGGATTAAAGAATGATGTATGCCAGGATTCTTTAATATAAAATGACTTTTATCCCTCTGCAGCTAATAAATAAATTTAGGAGATAAGCTCCAAGGCTGGAAGAGCATCCTATATCTCTTCAGAATCGTCGTAGTAGCTTTTGATGATTCTTGCCTGAATATGTGCTTAATATGGTGGTGGCGACTGGTAATTTTCTAATTCCATGACTCCTTCTTCATTAATTGGTGTGCGTTCTATGGTGAGAAGGTATTTTCCCTTCCCTCCATTAGTTAATTAATCATCACAATGGAGAAATAAGAACATTAGATTAACAAGAGCAATACTGTGATATATGCAGGGATAGTGAGTGTGGCAGAAGTCATCCCACGAAGCAACACTAGAGACCTGAGAACAGACACAAGTTAGGCCATCAAACCAGATGCAGTGGTGCACACCTGTATCCCCAGCTCCTGGAGGCTGAGACAGGAGGCTCACAGGTTCAAGGTCAACCTCAGCAACTTAGCAAGGCCCTCTTTGGAAATGATGATGATGGTGATGGTGATGGTGATGATGATACTAATAATGAGGGCCAAGAGAGCAGCTCAGAGGTAGAATGGCCCTGGGTTTACTCCTCAGTGCTGAAGGAAAAAACAGGCTGTCAAAAGAGAACCAGAAAGAGGGAGGTAGTGGGGCAATCAGTGGCAGAGGCTGGCAGTTTAAAGAGACATGCAGCAGGGCTGGTGTGTAACAGGCAAGGGGAGGTAGTTTGCTCACTGGATGCCGGGCTGGGGTATCGTTAGATCAAGTCCTCTGTCATGACACTGGGAACCCCTGCCAGGCGCACTCATACTCAAATCCCTTCCTTTTTTAGCTATTGTTTTTTTTTACCAAATAACCTCCAAACCCAGTGGCATAGCACACAGGTTTTCAAGCTGCTTGGATGAGGAATGGAGGCGAGGTTCAGCAAGGCGGTTCTTCTGCTCCCTGGGGTGTGGACTGAGGTCTCGCACTTGGCTGCTTCCTGGTGGCCGGGGCTGGAATTGAAAATGCAAGAAGCCGCCCTCACAGCTGCGGGGCCTTGGATCTCCTGCACCTTCTCTCCATGGGATAGCTCACGTGTCAGCATTCAGGCCAAGCTTCTTTATAGCATGATGCCTGCTACTTAGAGCAAAAGGGGAAGCGTCCAGGACTCTAGAAGTGCCACAGCGTCACTTCCTTTGCATCCCATTGACAAGTTACTAGGCCAGCCCAGATTGCCCTTGGAGGAGAAGTGAACTTCATCTCTTGAAAGGAAGGAATCATTGGCAGCCATCTTTGGAGATGATATATCATGTTGCCTCTTCCAGGAAGTCTTCCTTGACTTCTCCAGGCCCCTCCCCTACCACTTATGACAATTGCAGTGTGGGAACTTAGTCAAACTCATTTTATTATTATAGTGCTTTATGTTCCAGGTATCTTCAAAAACTTTCAAAGCATCTATATTTTCATTTCTTTGATCCCTAAAGTAGGCCCAATGTACTTACATGGATTAATTAATAAATTTGGGCAATGGTAGTAATAGAACACCATTTGTTGAATGATAACCATGTGTCAGGCCTATGCAAGATACTTTATATTAATCTTTTTTAGAGGAAAAAAAAAACAAGGCCCAGAAAGGAAAAATAAATTGCTTAGGTTGTGTGTCAAATAAGGAGCAGAGTCGCCCAGGTCTATATGATTGTAGAGTTGTGTTGAAATTTTCCTATCTCTAAAACAGTCATTTATTGATCAAATACTAAGCTGGGCCCTTTGCTTAGTGCCAGGGATTCCGAAATGTATACATCCCAGCCTTCAGTCTAACGGAGAAGACATATAAACAAATAATGACAACACAATGTTTAAAACCAGAACGCATATTAAATCTAGAAGGATGGCTGACACCCCAGATCTGGGGTCAACCACCCCGCTGGAGAATGTAGGGTGCGACCCGGGCATGACCATGGCAGAGACATTGGAATTACAATTTGAAGGGTAACAAGGAAATCTCTAGGTGCAGGGGATGGGTGGTGGGACAGGTGGAGATGAAGCCGGAGAAGGAGTTTAGGTGGAACCGTGAAGAAGGGGAAGGGAAGGAATCGATGCAATTGATTATTGATTATACATTTTCACATGCCTGGCCCCACTGAATCCTAAACATCTCTGTGAAGGATACGCTCCTAGTCCCATTCTTACAGAGAGGGAACTGTGGTTCAGAGAGATCAAACCACATACCCAAGGAGATATTAGATAGTTTGGAGTTTTCCTTGTAGGTATCAAGAAGTCAACAGATGTTTTCCTGACCAGGTTCTGGAGGCTGTTCCTGGGACCAGCCAGGGATTGCTGAGGACCTTGATGCATTCGGTGGCCACAGGATGGAGCAGAGGGGCTGAACTGGGGTTGCATTTAAGAGGTGTAAGTACTGGGATCCGAGGATGAGGAGGACACAGAAAGGAAGGGAGAAGACTCCAGAACAACCCAAAGCTTCCAGTTTAGGAGACTTTCCGGTTGACAGTTTCTCCGATGGAGAGAAGGAAGCAGTACGGCTCAGTAATTAAATAGAGAGTTTGCATCCTGGCTGTGTCCTTGGCTTGCTTCGTGCTTTAGTCTCTCTGTGTCTCTCTTTCCCCATAGCCGAAAAAGGGGATAATAGTCTCATCTACTTCATTAGCTGTGTCTAATGAGCTAGTGCACCAACAGTGCTGAGCACGGAGCCCGGCTCAGGGTAATGAATGCCCACTCTTCTCCCTTCAGCCAGTGGGTAGCCCCTGGACTCCTTCCACAGGCTTTGCACCCTCCTGGTGCTGGGGATACAGACCATAAATATGACAGTCAAAGCTCTGGTGCTCTCATTATCTATTATTGAATAACACACAATAGTGCAGAAGCTAATGGCAGAGAGTGCTGAGTATCTGAAAGGAGCCCAAAGGGCGAGGAGAAAGGGCACCCATTGGGAACGCCTTTGATGGGGAACGGGCCTCAGCTGAAAGTGATCTGTCATCACCCTCGCTCCAGGGGACATGGGGCACATGACAAGGGGCATTTCGGGTAGCCCCAGCTTGCAAAGAGGAGCTCTGGGGAGCAGAAGCCAGGCGTGCTGGTAACGTCTCACCAAGGCACATGACCACACACCCCTGTTCCTCCAGCCAAGAGTCATCCAGCCCCAAGTGTCAACGGCCCCGAGCCCGGGGAGCCCTGAGAGAGGACCACGGGAGACAGACTGCCCAAGGAAAGCATCTTTG
Source organism: Graphiurus murinus (assembly GCA_004027655.1). Taxonomy (NCBI): domain Eukaryota; kingdom Metazoa; phylum Chordata; class Mammalia; order Rodentia; family Gliridae; genus Graphiurus; species Graphiurus murinus. The sequence continues at coordinate 7,004 of PVLC010015925.1, forward strand.
AGCTCGGAGCTCATGGAGGATCAGAAAAGAAAAGACCCAGCGGCTAGGGCGCTGTGAGCAAGGGAGCCGCCGCCCGAGCAGAGACGAGAGAAGTTAGCAGCCAGCTCCTGCCATGCCTGATCTTACACGCCACATACAGTTTGTCTTTTATTCTAAGAATACCGGGAAGCTATTGAACAGCATCGGAACCAGGGGAACACCTGTTCAGGTGTACACTGCACATTGTAAACAGCTGGCGCGGGCTGCCTTATGGACTGAGAAGGGCTGAGGCAACCAATCAGAGGGTGCAGAGTAACTCAGCAAGACGTGGTGGTGCACGCTAGGGGCTGCTCAGCGGAGGCGAGAGAAATGAGCAGAATGGACTGTTTTGGAGGCGCTTCAGACAGCACGCAGTGGTCGGATCCTAGGGGTGAGGGGGGTGAGGAGTAAGCAGTGACTCAGGCTTTTAGCTGGAGGTGCTGAGCGGGTGGCCGTGGTATTTCCTGAGCTGGAGCAGTAGGGAGGCTGCTGGGACTCACAGGTCGTGAGATGCGGGTGGCCTGTCCCAGGGAAGATGGCAGGGCTGGAGACAGGAATGGAGCTTGATGTGCTAACAGGCTTCGCAGCATAATTCCTTCTTGCCCAAGTTCCCCTGCACATCATCCGCCGATGTCTGAAGTCTCAGGGAGGCATTTTCTCAGGATCACTGCCAAGCTCAGCACTGCGATATTTTTAAAGTGTCACATCCTCCATGCCCCTCTTTGAATTGAGTCACACGTCTAATTAGGTTTCCACTTGCAACCTCGGTAAAGGGGGAAAATACCCAAAGGAATTGATTCCTGCCTGATTCCTGTCGGCAAGGCGCTGGATTGTTTAGTGTCTACCCGCTTCTTCTCTCTCTCTCTCCTTTTTCTTTCCTTCCCCTCCTCCCTCTTTCCCTCCCTCCTAGCTTGCTTGCTTCCTTCCTTTCTCCCTCCCTCTTTCCCATCCTCCCACCTTTCCTTAATTCCTCTCTCCCTCCCTCCTAGTTCTGTCTTTCCTTCCTCCTTTCCTCCCTCCTAGCTTGTTCCCTTCCTCCCTCCCTCCCTCTGTTCCTTCCTCCCTCCCTTCCTCCTTCCCTTCCTCCTTTCCTTCTTCTCCCCCTCCCTCCTAGCTTCTTTCTTTCTTTCCTTCCTTCCTCCCTCCCTCTCCTCCTCCCTTCCCCCTCCCCCTCTTCCTCTTCCTCTTCCTCTCCCTGTCTCTGGTCGCCCCAGAGCGTGGCCATGTCCTCAGCTCTGGGAATGGGCATGGGGTGGGCCAAACTGAGGAAGCCTCGCCCACCCTCAAGAAGCCGAGTCCTCACGGGTCACAGTCCCTGATTGGCTAAATTGCAGGGTGAGGCCTCGGGGGACCCACGTGCTGGCCAGGTGCCTCTGGGCAGGCACTCAGCACCTGTGTGTCCTTTTTTAAAGAGGGAGATGACGGTCCCGCTGTGAGTCCTTGGTGAATATGGGATGAGGTAAAGGGTCTACGTGTGGAGAGTGCTGTGCACTTCTGAAAGTCGGCACTTCCAGCCGCCTCCCTCCAGAGCGCCCTGGTGCCAGCCCCAGTACTTCTCGTGCAGCACTTCCTGGCTGCTCTTGCAGGTTCTCCTGTGGCTCACATCTTGCCCTGGGCCATTCGTAACATAACTATCATGATGCTATAAAAATACAGGTTACCTCATACTGCTTCTCTGATCCTCACCTCCTCGGGGTGAAATCCAGAGGCCCCAGCGTGCCAGCCCCTTCCATTCTGGTCTGTGTGAGCCGCACAGCCTTCTGGGTATTCCTGGAACACACCAGAATCCTGCCACAGGAATCCTGCCCCAGGGCTTTTCCACTTGCTGTTTCCTCTGCCTGGAAAGTCTTCCTCTGATAGCCACATGCTTCTGCCCTCGTCCTTGTCAGTTCTTTATGCCTCCCCAGGGAAGCCTTTCCTAGTCATCCTAACACAGGTGGCCACCTCTCCCTCTTCCCCTCCACCCCATCTCCCTCCCATACTTTGATTCACATTTCTTATGCACCAAACATGTGCCACCAGCCCTAATCCAGTTCATAGTATGCTCAGGGAAGGCGGGAATCCTTTTCCAATTTTGTTCATTACTGCATTCCCAGCATTGAGAATAATGCTAGGGACAGAGGTGCTCGATAAATACTTGTTGTTAGAGGAACGGACAGATGCGATAGAATCACTGGAAATTAAAATGATTTCCCCAAAGTTACAGCCCTAGCAGATGGTGGAGCAAGAAGAGGAGGCTGGTCAGCTTAGCAGGAGAGGAGAATGCATGAAAACCCAGGCTCCTCCGTCTCCTCCAGGGAAAGCAGAAGGGGCTGTGTCTCTTGGTTTTCCTCACAGGCAGTTAGAAGGAGGTAAGGGAATGGCGTGGCATCCCTCAGAGCCCACGGACTCACGCATAGACACTCCCAGGCGTCCAGTGAGGCCATGGGAAAAGCTCTCAACAGATGCTTCCTGCGTCCCTCCCTCGCACCTGATTTCAGAGTGGACATTGTGAGCGCGCTCTGGTGCCCTGCCTCAGACGTCAGCGACAGGGACAGAGTACAGCCCTCTCTGGACCTCAGCTCTTCCACCCCTGTGCGTTTTCTTTTCTTTTTTATGCTTTTATTGGTGCGGTGTAATTCGACGTCATAAGGAGAATCAAAGTAATACAAACATACGCGCACCCTTCTCTTGGCGTATTCACCTCCCCAACCCCCCTCCCCTTCCTCTGCCTCCCGTGTTAGAGGTTGGTAGTGAAAGCTTGTATGCCTGTAACTTTATTTGAACTCTTCCCTTCCTCAAGCCTCATTTTCCCCTCCTCCCTCCCCAAGCACCTCCTACTACTCTACTGTTTTCTCTCCTCATTTGACTGACGTCCCTTTCATTTCCTATTTCTGTTCTAGCTTCCACAGAGGAGAGAAAACATACACCCCTTGACTTTCTGAGATGGGCTGATCTCACTGAGCATAATATTCTCTAGTGTCATCCATTTTCCTGCAAAGGACCTCATTTTGTCCTTCTTTATGGCTGAGTAGAATTCCATCGTAATTGTATGCCACATTCTCTTTATCCGTTTATCTGTTGTCTTTTCTAAACAAGGCAGCTCAGTTGGTGGGCAGCGAGGCCTGGCTGGTGCAGGAGAGTTCCCAGGACACCTGCCCTCAACCAATGGGAGTCAGCAGGAAGTCCCAGAGCTGGGCTGAGTCCCAAACATATGCTGCCGGCTCTGGTTCTGTAGCGGGTCTTCACAGGATGAGTCCCAGTTGCCAGCCGTGGTAACCAGCAATATGGCATGCCCTCACTGCCTTGCGCCCGCCGTCCATCATGTTCTCTCCTTTTTCTTCTTCCTGGCTCCCAGTCTCACTCCCAAACATGTAACCTACACCTTTGCCCATATCCTAGACTCTGCTTTCAGGGAGCCCAGACTAAGAGAGAATGCCCATGAAGGGGAGCGCAGGTCTTGACCAGGGTCCAGGGTTCGAATCCCAGTTCTGCCATTCACCCTGAGTACTAGCCTTCACTGCTTCTCACTCCCCTGGCAAGTGGAGATTCCAGCATGTGCCCGGCTGTCAGAGGAGGAGGGGATGGGTCAGCGGCCCACCCTGGGGCCTGGAACGTAATAGGTTATTAAAAAATGGGAGCTAATATTAAGTGCTACCAAACATATTCTTACTACTCACCTTTGTCATTCAGGGCAAGAGAAAGGCCGGAAGGAGGTATGTCCAGGAGGAGGAGACTGGGGGACCCTAGACTCATGTCCCTGAGCTGCCACAGTAGACAGGGTCCCGTGCTTCTTGAACTCTCCTCAATCCTTCAGTATTGACACTTAGTTATGAATACACTTAGTGTATTAATATGGTTTATATTTATTTTATTTTGTTTTTTGTGGCACTAAGAATTGAACCCAGGGGCATTCTACCTCCAACCTACACCCCTAGCCCTATTTTATTTTTATTTTGAGACAGACTCTCACTTGGTAGACGAAAGTCTCCCTATTTGCTGAGGCTGTCTTCGAACCTGTGATCCTCCTGTCTCTGCCTCTCAAGTACTGGGATTATAAGTGTGCACCACCACACCTGGCTAGCTCGTATTTATAACAACACTCACGTTTCAAGATGGCAGAAATGTTTATAACTACATTGCACAGTTCAAGTTCTTCATCCCTATTTCATAGTCGAGGAGCATGGAGCTCAGAGAGGTTGCCTAACTTTCCCAGGGTCACAGGCTAGGCAAGAGCAGAGCTGGATTTGTACCTCGGTGATCTGGCATCAGAGGTCATGCTGTAACCTCTGTGCTCTGTTGCCTCTTTGCATAAGATCAGCAGAGCCTAAGAGACGATTTGGCAGCCATCCCAGCCGATGAGGGGAAAAAGACATTGCTGTTTCCTTATTCGGCAACCTAATAAATAATGCATTTAGCATACAGCAGAGAGGTGCTTCCAAGGACCCAATCTCCTCTCCTCTCTACAAATTCCATAGACTACCTTCTCAAAAGATCCAGTGGCTAGAATCCCTGTCTCTGCTCAGACATTCTGGCCTCTGGTTTCTTCCCATGACCGGCTAAAGCTCCCTGGAAAGAAGGAAAGGATGGTCTCTCCTCATCTGGGGGAGCACAGCTTCCTAGAGGCTGAATGCCCAGAGCTCTGCAGAGTGAACTGTTGGGCTGCTGTGGCTCCCACCGCCAGGCCGTGGGGAGGCGCCAGGTAGAATAGGCTTCTGTGGAGGCCTCTTCTTGTCGACTTCCGTCGTAGATTTGAAGTGGAAAATGGGAATTCGAAAATTATAGACAAAGAATGGCAATTAGTTTAAATAAGCAAAAAGATGGGCTTAAAACAACAACAACAACAACATTTTCCTAAGTAAGTCAGTGCTGGGGAACAATTTTACCAGGAAGTAAAACTACACTCTAGTCTGCACGCATTGCACATATGCTATGTCTTTTCTCCTGCATCTTTATGGCTATTCGAGGGCAGGAATTATACCAGAGGCCCATGGGAGGTACAGAGCTGGGGACATGGATGCAGGATGTGGAGTCCAAGGGCCGGGCTCAAATTCCAGCTCTTGTGAGTCCTGTAGCCTGGAGTCGCGGGGGAGAGGAGGGGAGAGTCACAGAGGGCCACAGGGAGGAGCTTCCTTGCTCCAGAGCCCAGGGGCCCACGGGTGAGCTGCATGTACTTCCTTCCTTTGTAGAGAACTCAGCCTGTTTCTCTCCCTTCTTCCCATCTCCTGCTCCTATCTCTCCTTCTTCTCTTTCTGTCTTCTCTTCTCTTTCTCCCGTGTCTCTCTCCCTTTACTCTACCATGAGCGAGTATTCCTTTCACCTCCATCTCTTCCTTCCTCCACCATCTCTTCCTTCCCTGGTTCTTCCCATCTCTCCTTCTCTCTCTCTCCCTCTCCCCTCCCCTCCCCCCTTTCTCCCTCTCTCTGTCTCTCTTTCTCCATCCCCCTGTCCACTTCCCTCTCTCCTCCAATACTCTCCCGTCTATTTCTTCCCCATCCCTTTTATCTTTCTGCTCTGATTTTTACTCCCATTCCTCTCATCCTTCCTCCTGTCTGTCTCTCTCTCCTGCCCTCCATCACCTCCCCTTGGTCTCCGCACTTGTAAATGTCTGTTTTGCATCCTATGACAACTTCTTTGTCTGGTATTGTGTTTTTGTTTTTGTTTGTTTTTTTCCAGCAGGTGATATTCTCTGGCATTTCTAAGTGTACTGTAAACACTTTGCAAGGCTTGATTTAGAGGAAAATCTGATTTCCATAGTTGGTGCCTTGCTGCCTCAGGGGACTCCTGATTTGATCACATTCTGGTAAGGTTGCAACGCAGCTCAGCCTCTGGGGGCCCAGGAGGCATGGCCCAGTGGGCCTAGCTGCTTCCTCTGGGTACTGGAGGGCTTCTAGAAGCCCAAGGGTCTCCAGGCTCCTCATTTCATTCTACAGTGCTAGCCCGGTTGTTTTTTTCCAAAATGTTATCATGCACAGAAATCACTTGGCGATGTGGCTAAACTAAGGTTCTGATTGGGCAGGTCTGGGATGAGACCTGATGTTCTGCATCTCTAACAAGCTCCTGCATGGTATCGATGACGCAGATCTTCAATGGTTTGGATGTGGTGTGAATGTGTCTCAGAGCCATGTGTTGGGAGTTTGGTCCCTGATGTGGCAATGCTGGGAGGTGGTGGAACCGTCAAAGGATGGAGCCCAGTGGGAGGTGGCCCTGATGATCCCAGAGAGATTAATGTACTTTTTTCGAGACCCGGGTTAATTCTTGAGAGATTAAGTTGATATTAAAAAAGCAAGGCTGGCTCCTGAATCTCTCTAGCTTCCTGTCCCTTGTGCACCCCCCATTCTGCTGCCATCAGTTGTGTCCTCATCAGAGCTGAGCTGAGGCTGGCAGCATGCTCTTGAACCTCCAGAAGTTCAAACTAAACATGCCTCTCTTCTTTGCAAAGTACCCGGCCTCGAGTATTTTGGCATAGTAATGGACTGATATAAGGTCCATGGCCACACTTTGTGTAGCCAGGTTGCAGGTTGTGTTGATGTTTAGAATGCCCTATCTGCCTCGAAGCCTTCTAATTTCTACCTAACAAGTGTAATTGCCCCAACTCTGACACCTGCTACAAAACGGATGAACCTCAAAGACATTATGCTAAGAGAAATACGCCAGTTGCAAAAGGACAAATACTTAATGATTCAACTTACTTGAGCTACTGCATGTTTTCAAGTTCATAGGTAGAAAGCAAGATGGTGGTTTCCAGGGGCTGGGAAAAGGGGAAATGGGGAGATAGTGGTTTTTTTTTTTTTTTTTGCAGTACTGAAGATTGAACCCAGGGCCATTCTCCCTCTGAACTACAGCTCCCCCAGCCCTATTTTTTTTTTTTTTTTTTTTTTTTGCAGTACTGGGGATTGAACCCAGGGACATTCTACCTCCAAGCTATACCCCCAGTCTTATTTTTTATTCTTTAATTTGAAACAGGGTCTCACTGAGTTGCTGAGAGTCTCACTAAGTAGCTGAGGCTGACCGCAAACCTGGATCCTCCACTCTCAGTCTCCCAAGTACTGGGATTAAAGTGTGCGCCACCACACCCAGCTCTATTTATTTATTTATTTTTAATTCTTATTTTGAAAAAGAGTCTCACTAAGTTGCAGAGGGCCTCACTAAGTTGCCGTGGCTGGCCATAAACCTGCAATCCTCCTTTCTCACCTGGGATTACAAGTGTGTGCCACCATGCCTGGCTGAGACAGTGTTTAATGAATAAAAAGTTTCAGTTTTATAATAAAAGATCTATGGAGATAGATGATGGTGCTGGTTGCATAATATAAATTTAATCAATACCATTAAACTATAAACTTACAAATGGTGAAGATGGTGATATAATGTGTATTTTGCCACACACAAAAAAACTGAAGTAGTGGGAATAAAGCAGTGGTCTTTCATCACTAGGTCACAGGCTAACCCTGCCTGGCGGGAATGTGTTGTGGAGGGATCCTTGAACCTTGGAGCATCATATAGGTCAGAGACACAGGATGTTTTAATGGTTTGGATTTAGAATGGGAACCAGGCAGCCATGTTAGGATGTGGTACTTGGTTACTAAGAAGGGGTCCCTGGGGGTGTAGCCTTGGGATTATATAAGGTGCCTCCTCTCCTTGTTCTCCTTCCTGCTTCCAGCCTCCATGATGTGAGAGCAGGACCCTTGCTCTCTTTCTGCTTCCCACCATTATGCTCTGAGCTCTGCAGACCCAGCCTGACATGGACTGAACCTATGAAATCTCCTGAACAGTGATCAAATAAATCTTACTTCCTCTAAGTTATGTATGGCCAGTTGTTTTGCATTATAGCGGTGGAGAATGTTACCTGAAACAGATGTCCTCACTAGACTTCCAATGAGCTAGGAACCTGTGCGACTTCCTCTGTTTTCCATAATCAATCTTGTCTTTCTCCAAGTCCCCATCCCTGCTGATGCCTGGAACAGGTGGGTGTGCAGGAGAAATGGGGTTTATATTTATACTTTCCATGTTAACTCAGCTTTGGCAAAGGCAAAGGATCTATCAAAGTGTTTAACGTCTTTCAGGACTGCCTGTCTCTTCTCTCTGGGACTTTCTCCTCCACCTCCCAAAGCAGTGTCTGTGCCCACCAAGAAGTTGAGGTGTTTCAAGTTGAAGAAGACATGGTCTCCATCCAGGGACTGTCTAGTCTTCTGAGTCTTGATGACCCTAGAAGACCTGTGCTGGTGTCAGTGACAGAGTGACGGCTCCTTGCTGATACTTCCTGAGAGTGTTTTGATGGCCAGCGCTGTGCTCACAGAGCTCTGCCATCGGCCCTGGCCCTGAGCTCACTCTACATTCTCCTAATCCAGGCCTCTTAGGTCTTGTCCCTCTCCCAGAAGCTCTGGGCCCCTCTGGACATAGGGCACCACATCTGCATTCTGTAGGAGGACTATGCCAAGGTGACACTGTCAGCATCGCAGTCTACGCCATGGAGCCAAACGAGGTACAAACCACGAGCCAAGTCTTGCCTGTCAGCTAATTGTTAGGTAAAGTTGTACTGGAGCAGAGCTATGCTCAGTAGGTTCCATATTCTCTGTGCTACCCCCGCAGAGTTGATATTTATGGCAGAGATTCTACAGCATTGAAGGCTAAAATTTTTACCACTGGGCCCTTTGCAGGAAAAGCTTGCCGAGTCCAGGTCTTCATGGTGAAGAGTGGGGCTGGGCAGGGCATGGCCTATGTAGCTGTGTGTGACAGCCCAGGTCCCAGGAGGTAGGACTCAGAGAAGTTGCCCTCAGCCATTGCAGCCTGAGCAGGACCACTCCATACAATTTAGGGACATCACGAGCAAGTGCTATTTATTTAATGTTTTTGTGTGTGTGGTACTGGAGATTGAACCCAGAGGCATTCTACCTTTGAGCTACACCCCTAGTCTGATTTTATTTCTTATTTGGAAACAGAGTCTCGCTAGGTTGATGAGACTCTCACTACTTGCTGAGGCTGTCCTCGAACCTGCAATCCTCCTGTCTCAGTCTCCCACGCACAGGGATGACAGGCATGTGCCTCCATACCTGGCAGCAAGTGCTTTTTAGATTTTAGCTTTCTCTTAAACCATTTGGGGTTTCTCTCTCTGCAAGCTGAGGGACCCAGCAGTGCCTTCAACTTGCTCTCTTCCCCTCAGAGTTTCTCTTTCCTATGGTTTCCCCCTTTGCACGCCCCTCCCCACCCTTGCCCAGGGCTGAAAGTACATCTCTTCTTTTTTATGAGGTAAGAATTCTTTCTATGTGTATCTCCTCTGTGTTGCAGCTTGCAGTACATTTCTGTGCTCAGATCCCTGAGGGTTGCTTTAGAGTTGTTTTGGAATTCAGAAGTATGCCTTTCTCTCTCAACAAAGCCTGGATTAAGGGTGTTGTCTCGCTGTGGGCATCCAGAGCCTATTTGTGGACTCAAAACCTGCATGTTGTTGCTTTCTCTTTGAGTTTTCACCATAAAGATCCAAATGCAGTGACTGAGAAGGGGGGAGGAGCTTTCCTATATTTCAAAAACACTAGCCCTTCAGTAGTGCTATCTGGGGCCCTGCCGGAACAGAGTAGCTGATCGATAGATATGATCTCTTTCTATCACTGCAGAAGATGACCAGAGAGCTTCAGTATCTAGAGGCTTTGATCCAATCAAACCCGGCCCAGACAGAATGAGGTATCTGGAAGCACCGTCCTCTGCCTGGCTCTGAGGGGTCTTAAAGCCAGGACATCATCCAGGCGTGGCCAGGCTCCAGAACTGCAGGGCAGCTCAGGTTACAGTGACATGGTCTCACCTTTCAATTAATTGTAGTACTGGGGATTGAACCCAGGAGTATTTTCCCATTGAGCTATACCCCCAATTCTTTTTAGTTTTTATTTGGAGACAGAGTTTCACTAAATTACTGAGGCTGGCTTCAAACCTGCAATCCTTTTATCTCAGCCTCCTGAGTACTAGGATTACAGGTGTGCTCCACCACACCCCAGCTCCCCTTTTCCTTGCTTTGACATTTGCTACTCATTTGGGAAGAGCAGCCTTCTCTCACCACTGCTACAGTCAGCCTACAGCATTTGTCTCTCTTTGAAATCAATCCGCTCTTTAGATTCCCCATTCTACTTCCTGCATCCGGGAGGCAGAGCCGGCAGGCATCTCTGCATGGTTTCTCCATTCTCCAGCTGGAACTCTGGGAGGAGACAGCAAGGTCACTTCCATCTCTTCTGCCTCTCAACCCTCTGCTGCACTCCGGAGTTCCCAACTCATGCATGGGCAAGCAGCAGTGTTTCCCCCTCCACGTGGTCTGTCCACTGTCCCTGCGGACTTGCCATCAATAGGGGACAAGTGTCCCCAGAAGACTGGGCAGGCCACTGTGGAAGGCCACACTCACAACACTGTGGCGGACTATCTGAGGCTCCTCGAGGAGACAGGTTGTACCAATCTCTCTTCTCCATCTCTGGGCTCATGCATATTCATAAGGAGAACGACTCCAGGCTGAAGATAATGATTCATGCAGGAGGCACCATTCTGCACGTTATTATCTGGGAGTGACAAATGAATTTCTAATTTAACATGTGTATTGCACAAATGGATCACAAGAACTTGAGAGTCAAAGGCATCCTTTGGAGTCCAGCGACTTCTGTTGCAATGGCGCGTGGTGACAGAGGCCTGAGGAGGCTCCCACAGCTGTGCTCCATAGTGCTTCTCTTCAAAGCAGGGAGCAACGAAAGGGGGTGAGATTCCAAACATCGCTGGAGTCTACAATAGAAGCCAGCAACAGTGACCAGGAACAAAAGAACAACGGCGAAAACAAGGAACCAGCAGTAGTGCATGCAATGTCATTGTTTTGAGTTATCACTTGGGGATGATGAAATTCCTCCTTTCCTTCCCCTTGCTGTCAACAGAAATCGGAGTGGAGGCCGATTGGGTTCTCTGGCTGCTCGAGAGAATCAGAGGGCGGTAACTGCCAGCAGAGACTGGAGCGGGAGTGGTGGAATTGATTTGAGCTGCATTTCAAGATCAGCTTCATGTTGAAATGCTAATTTATAGCATGGTAATGTGATAGCTACGCCATTGCTCTGTCTGCAAAGATTGGCCACTTCCAGTTTGTCAAAGCTGACAGTCAAGCCTAGCCTGGCTTCTGTTGAGGACTGGCAGCTCTTTTAAGACTGGATCTTAAGCCATTTCTGAAATTACATTCCTGCCATCATTGTCCCCCATCATCCCAATCCCTTTTATTTCTAAATTCTAGAATAAATGGACTTTCCATTTCCCTGTCTATGGTGGCATTCACCCAAAGGCCATGGGGACACCCTCTTCCAGAGCCTGTAACACCTATTCCTGGCCTGCCTTCCTTCCTTCTTTCCTTCCTTCCTTCTTTCCTTCCTTCCTTCCTTCCTTTCTTCCTTCCTTCCTTCTTTCTTGCCTTCCTGTCTTCCTTCCTTTATTATTATATTTGGTACTAGGGATTGAACCCAGAGTCATTCTACCTCTAAACTACAACCCCAGACCTTTTTTTATTTTTTATTTTGAAACAGGGTCTCACGAAGTTGCTGAAGGTCTTGCTAAGTTGTTGAGGCTGGCCTTGAACCTGAGATCCTCCTGTCTCAGCCTCTCAAGTACTGGGATTACAGGCATGTACCATTATGGGCAGCATTCCCTCCCTCTCTCCCTTCCTCTTTCTTTTCCTAATACAGATAATGAGGATGCATTCAGATAAGCCCAATGCAGGTTAGAATTGTCTTAAGTTGCAAATGCAGCACACCTAACCAGAACATCCTAACCCACTACACATCGCATTGTAGAGGGCCAGTTGTCCACCCTCGCGATCACTGGCCACCTGGGAGCTGAACCTCACTGCCGCTGCCCATCACCAAGAGTGAAGATGATTCTGCAAGTTGTTAGCCTGGGCAAAGATCCAAATTCAAACTCCAAAGTAGACTTTTTACTGAATGCATATCATAGAGTTGGAAAATTACAAATGGCACCATCCTAAGTCAAGGACCATCTGTAATGGGTTTTAGAATGTTCACTAGGAACCAGGTACTGCAAAAAAGCACATCACCTTCATGACCTTGTTAAATTCTCATGATCAACCACAAGAATGCTTATATAGCGAGTTTACTGATAAGGAAACGGAGACTCTGAGGGGTCAAGCCTGTGATTGGCAGAGAAGTCAGGAGTGGTGGGAACCGGGTCGATTTGACCTCAGAGACCACTCTCTTCACTACTAAACTATATAGATTTAATGTTGGCAAGGGCTGTCCCTTTAAGGATGCTTGGTCAAACCTTGGCTGAGTAAGGTCCTGATGAAGGACCTTAGTTAGATCCGGACAATCAAGTCCCATGACTTCCTGCAGCTGCCTTTCACCCATGGGACGAGGTGTTGACAAGTCCAGAGAATGGACCCACCTGGGACCCGTAGCCCCTCTTCACCAGCTCTGGGAGGACCAGGGTTTCAGCCCCACAGCTCTAGCCCAGCAGAAAGGCTTCTGCTTTTCTCCCAGGAGTCTCAGTTCTGATTGGGTCATCTGCCCACAACTGAACCAATCACTGAGGTCAGGGAGAATGCGGTGCTCTCATTGGCCAGGATGAGTCACATGACCCCTGCTGAGATTGTAGATGAAGTTACCACCACTTGAATGCTGTGGCTTGAGTGTAGGAGAAAGGTCCTGCTAAGACTCAGGACAGTTAGGGTGTGTGACCAGAAGAGAGGAAAGAGACATCGCCTAGGCAAACCCCACAGGTGCCCTCTGCACTGGTGAAGACTCCCTGTCTCCCATTTCTTCTGGGTTCTGTGATTTAAGGAGCACAGAGTGGCTTGAGGAGCAGCATGGAAGGAAGCAAATGGTAAGAGAGAAAGAGAGACACATCCTTGTAGAGATGTTTGCTCGGAAACAAAAATACAGAATTAGGGGAGAATCAGAAAGAATTCGCTTCACCACCTCAAAACAGACAGATCAGCTAGGCAGAAATGATTTAAACATCAGCAGTCTGATCCCTAAATCCCCCAGCGCATGGACCAGTGGTCTTCCAGTTGTGCTCTGCAGGTACTTAGGGGCCAAGGAGGATTCATCACCACCCTTTGCAGGAGCCCGGGGTGGAGTTCAGGAGGGATCTCAGCGGGTAGAGCTCAGACTCCCTCCTGGCTTCCACTGGTCTCTCATCTCTTGCTTCTGCATTCTGCCTACATCCTTGTCGTTGCTTGGGGATGAGGGCTCCTTTGCTGAACACGGCTCCACGTCGATATTCTCAATAATAACGTCTCTTGTTTACCTCTGTCTCCCAGGTCCATGGTTTAGTGCCGGTGCACAGGAGTCACTTCCCAATTGTTGAACTGTCAGGTGGCACTGAAGGTGCTGGATGACAAACAGAATAAGGCGACAGGCTAAATTATGGCTTGAAAAATCTTAAACTATGGGCAGGAAGTGAGGGGCTCCCAGGAGAGCTGGAGAAGTGACCATGTCCTTCATGATGGCATGACCATACACAAAGGCTGGTGTACGAGGGCAGCCGACCGTCTCCGGTTCCTTTCTTGACTCAGACACAACTCCAGCTAAACAGGCTAACTGTGATGAGCCACTGGTTAATAATAACATCACTGTGAGCCTCTACCAAGAGCCAGATCTTTGTGCATTATTTCATTTAACTCTCATTATGGCCCCACCAGGAGGAAGGATGCTATAATTATCATGCTCATTATGCAGGCTGGGAGAGATTAAGTAACTTGGCCAAGGTCACATGTCTGTAAGAGGGCAAGGCCAGGGTATAAATCCACCCAATTCCAAGGTCCCAGGACTTAAGCACTTTGCCATTTGTTTGCTGCACGAGAGAGCAATGATGTAGATCCTGCAGAGCTTATCTTAAAATTTGGAGTTGGGACAACACAGGGCATTGACAAGAAGCTTAGATGGCTACGGGGAAGGTGATGGAGAATGGGTGGGAAACCTCGGTAGGATATGAGTCTGTTTATTCAGAAGAACAACAAGATGCTCAGGGAATAGGAAAGCCCTTTTGATCTCGCCAGGACCCTTGGAGAAAACGGGGATTAGATTTATTTGGGGGAAAATAGCCTTCAATAAAAAAAGATTGGCTTCTGGGAAAAACAGAAGCATCACACCTTCTCCAAATGGACAGATTCCCATGTAGTATGAAGGATGCACTTTCTAGAACAACACTTCCCCAATGTTAGTGTGCATGAGTGCCACCTGGAGAGCTTGATCAAACTCAGATGCCTGTTGCTCTACCCTACCAGGAGACTCGGTTCAGTACCTTGGGGCGGGGGTCTGACGATTCGTGTTTCTAATAAGCTTCCAGAAGCTACCGATGCTGCCATCTCTGAGCCCACTCTGTGAAGAGCAATGCCCTGGACCAAGGGTCAAGAAATATTTCCTGAAAAGAACCTGATAGTGAATATTCTAGACTTCTGGCAACCCATCAACAGCAGTGCCCCACACAGCTGTAGACACCCTGCAAAGCAATGGGCCTGTGTTTCTGTACAACGTTATTTACAAAAACAGGTGACCAAGCCCTTCTGTATCAGTTAGTGTTCTTAGAAATCACTGGCTAGTTTAATGCAGAAAGGAATGCTGGGCGCTCCCCTTTGCAGACCCTCTCTGAGTCTATTTCTTCATGGACCATCGCCCCACTGGATGGCACTGCTGCTTTAAGAGCACCTGAGTCCCGTTTCTGCCAAGTCATCCTTGACCTGCATCTTTGATCTCAGTTAGAAGAAAGTGAAAAGGGACGGTTCCACCTCTGCCCGCATGGTGAGTGATACTCCCCAGCGTCTCTGAAGCTGGAAGATGTCTGTGCACCTGTCTCATGCGAGATGAAGGATGCTGGCAGGGCATCCGCATCTGAGTGAACTCCATCCCTCCTACACCACCCAGACCAACGAGACGTGGCCTGTGCTGGAGGTGGGAGAGCCAGACAGATAGGCAACGCACAGGGAAAGACCCAGACAGCCCAGCCCACCATCCAGGCTAGAACAAGAAGCATACTCCTGAGCCCAACTAAGTAAGCATCAAACTCAACTTCCCAGGATACCAGGAATGCTTATCTCCAAGAAGTGAGGCTTTGCCAAATTTAATTCAACTGCTAGCTTGAGATCACAGTGGCTTAATAACAGTCTGTTGATTATGGGGACAAATGTGGTCTCTTAGATAAGACCCATTTTATGGGGGAACCAACACAGATTCTCTCTCCAATAAGCCAGTCTTATCCTCTGTGTACCTACTAGTTTATTCTTTCCTTCCTTCTTTCTTTCTTTCTTTCTTTCTTTCTTTCTTTCTTTCTTTCTTTCTCTCTCTGTCTCTCTGTCTCTGTCTCTGTCTCTCTGTCTCTGTCTCTCTTTCTCTCACACACACACACACACACACACACACACACACACACCTTTTTATGGAAGGGTGTTTGCTGTACACACACAATCTCTGGATTTGGGGAGCATCGCTGAGCTTACACGGTGACCCTGTGCTGGAGGAGCCCCCGCATGGCCACCTGGGCATGGGATGCTGATGCCAAGATCTCTCTCGTTGCTGTCTTCAGAGCTGAGCACTCCTGCTCCAGGGTGGATTCCCCAGTGGCAGTGAGCTTCCATTTCAATCTTGGGCTGATAGGTGGAGCCTGGATCACATGCTGCTCGCTGCCTCTGTGCAGCAGCTGCTGGGAAAGAGAGTCCTAGGCTTCTGCACAAAGTGGAGGACTCTCTGGACCAATGAAGGACGGGCAAAGGAGCAGAGAGGTTGAGAAGAAATCTTAAATGCCCACTATACCTCTGAAGACAGCTCTTTTGAGATTAGGTTCCATGCTTCTAGGGCCTGATCCCGTGTTTCTTCGACTTTTGCTTCTTCTCAAATTAACTGCAAGTTTTCACATTATACCCTCTCTGTTCTTCATCCATAACACACACTGAATCATCGGTTGCTCCCTCCCCACCTCAGGAAAAGCTTAGTTCCTCATAAATAAGGAAGCCCAGTTATTAGCAGTGAAAAATGTGTTTTCTTTTTTTTCCTAGAGAGGAAAGATCCTTCTGCATGACAGGAAGCAATTTTTTTTTTTCTTAAATTGAGAGACCATATGAGTTAAACCATTCGTGCAAGAACACAAGGTTAACGTCAGCTCACCTAAGAATCACAATTGAAAACAAATTGGCTTGCATGGCAGCAAGACAGCTTTCTGGGTTTCTCAGGCTGTGGCAATGTGGGATTCCTTTCTGGGAGGTCTTTAGAGAATTGGCTGGATCCACTGAGTTGGCGGGCATTGTTATGACATCGTTGGGTGTGGAAATGGAGAACCAGATCAGACGGCTTTCACATGTCCCTGCTAGCCTGTCTTGAATGCTGTTAGTGTGTTATGCAGACTTGCGGGGGAAGGAGTGCACTGCTAAACAATCCAACGGGCACAGACACCCAAGTATATGCGTGTTTGATGGGGGAGGCTGAGTCCGCCGGAGCCAGGAACAAAAGACTGATTGTTCATTCGGGTTAACAACTGCCTCTGATCCCTGATCCAGCCCAAATAAGTCCCGAGATTGCTGGAGACATGGAAATTGCCCAAGACAAGTTGGGGAGCACATTAACATTTCCTCTGTCTCTTCCTTAAACACTGGCAACTTTTCTGAGACTATAAATACAACTGCGGCCCAGCCATTTCTCTCTTTGTAGTCTATGAAAATTAACTCAGTCCACAGGGGCTGCAATCACCGCCCAAAGCCCCAAGTGTGGGCTCTTCCTCCACACTGACAAAAATAACAGTTAATTAGGCTGCAACACCCAAAGGAAAGTGAACTTACACCACCAATCGCGGGTGGCATGCAAAGTGTCGCCATGACAACCAGCATTTACAGCTCTTCAATTTTAATATATCAAAGGCTAAGGATAATTTCCCAGGGAGAATACAGGAGGGTGGATTTCTCCCCCTTCCTTGCTCTTTCTGCCAGTCCTTTGCCAGCACAGCCAGGACAGGAGCTCTATTCCTGTGGCAACAGGTATAAAAGGAAGAGAAGCCTCATGAAATAATGGAACAGCTGGATTGACCCTCTTGGGGAGCTGCACACCAGGGGAGACCCAGGGAGAATAGTACAGCACTCTTCTGAAGAGTCTGAGCTGGGTGTGCAGAGCTCAGAGGTAGGTGTGAGCTAAGAACCTTCACCCTCAATTCCAACTTTCTATTTTGATAAAACCCTTCCCTTCCTCTTGTCTTAAGTGTTTACTGTGTTCCAGCCATGTAATAGGCATCATCTAACTTATTCTTCATAAGCAAATTGTAAGATAGGTAATTCCTATTTTACAGGTGAGATTAGAGAGGTTGAATACTTTAGTGACATGTGCACATCCTATGTCAGACCTCGCAACCCAAGACCCTTCTACTTTCTGTCTTCTCTGTGTTATTAAAACTTACTCTTATACATGGAAGCAGATGCATTATTATCATCGTCGTCATCATCATCATGCATCGGTCAGCTATTGCTGCGTAACAAATGCTCATAAAAATCTCAATGGCATACAATCATAACAATCTGTTTTACTTCAGAAGAGGTTGTCTCTGGTCATCCTGTGTTTATTCTGGGACCCACGCTGATAGAGAAGCAGCTACCCAGGGGGGAGCTGTTTTCATGGTGACAACAAAGACTCAAGATCAGATCCCTCCTGTGGCATGTCTACTAATACCACTGGCCAAAGCAATTCACATGGTTAAACCCAGAGGTAAGGGGCAGCAAAGCATAACTTCCATTTCATGGCAGATATTAAAAGTATAACAGTAAGGATGCAGCTAAAGAGGGATGAAGAATTGGGGCCTCAAAGGTCATTCTATTGAAGTTATTATCATCCACATTTTTATCATCATCAACCTCAGCATTACTATAAATCAGACCTGTCTTTACCTTGTCTAGGTAAGTAATAAATAATGTCATTATAAAATTCTTCAGGAGAGGAGAGAAACTCATATTCAGTTGGAGCATAATAATAATAATAATAATAATAATAATAATAATAATAATAGTTATTCTTGAACACATACCGTATCCCAGGCACTTGTATTGGGCTACTTTAGTGAAACCAAACATGCCATCTCTAAATATCTTACCAGCAACTACAAGGCCCTGTGCTAGGCATTGGGAAGACAGAGGGAAATCAAGAGTTTCTTAATATGAGTGCACATCAAAATTACTTAGGGAAACTTGTTAAAAATGCAGATGTTCAGAGCCTGCCCCCATAGATTTTAGTTGGCAGATGTGGGGCAGAGCCCAGGAGCGCTTGTACCTCACTTTGGAGTGGATCTGATTCTTAGGACCCTCTGCCCTCCTCAGAGCACCTTGCCCAAACTGCAGTTGAATTACAGGAAAAGGAAGCGACAGTCGCACAGCTGTAATTTTCCTCACCCCCTCTCCTTTGGCTACCACTGGACATTGGGCCTCGGTTAAAGGTTTCTAATAAGCCTCTCCCAGCCCACATCTCCAGCTGTGTCAATAAAACCAGGAACTTGGAGCCATGTGTGATGAGGAAGGACACAAGGGGCCTCTGCGTGTCCCTCTAGAGGGGTGTAGAGGGGCCTGGGGCTCCAGTCTCATTTTGGTTGGGGATTGGAGCCAATTTTTTTGCATCCTAAATTATCAGCTTCCTTGGTGACCATCTGGATCATCACGGCCCTGGAATGGAGGTACTATGAATCCTATTTTTGGCAGTCGATTATAGATTGACATCTCACCAGTGGTCTCACAGCTAGTACATGACTGAGATGTTTTTAATTATGTCTTAAGTTCCCATCTGAGGTTCTACCTAGTTCACCCGTGAGCTGGATGGTCTTGGACATGTCACTTAGCTGAACCCCAGGGTCCAAACCATTAACATGAGGATCGTAGTACTTGGTTACCAGCAGCTTAATATACACAAATAATGTATTGTTAAGTACATACAAAGTCTTATCAGTGCACAAGGTAATAGTTATCATTCAATAAATAGCAGCAGTAACATAGAGGTATAGTCAGTACTTACCTATAACTTTGTTATTAACAAACAGAAAAGGGTATCTTTACAGTTGTTAAAGGTATTTTGAAATAATACTCACCACTTCCTCAAGTTTACAGTAGATTTTAGATACACCATTGGGTCTTGCTATTTAATAGGTTAACGAGGAAGCACAATTAGCAGGGAAGAGACACCAGGAGACTTCCCGGTGCCTGAAAGATTCCTGATTTTTGTATGGGTGTGTCCTACAGAACCATATCCCTTTGCCGAAGATGTTCAGTTCAGAATGGTGAATTCTCAAATATATACAGTTTACTAAAAAAAATAATAAAGCTGCTGGGGCTGGTCAGGTAGCTTAGTGGTAGAGCATTTGCTAGCATGCACAAGGCCCTGAGTTCAAATCCCAGCACTATAGTAATCATTGTAATAATGAAGCAGAGGGTGGACAGTGCAAAGAGGTTTTGAAGAAACAAGAATGGCAGAATGTCAATGGCTATTGAGTCTGGGTAATAGGTGCATGACACTTGTTATACTATTCTATTTATTCTGCATATATTTGAAGTTTTCCATAATGAAATATTTTAAAGGAACCTCATATAGTTATCTTAGTTCACCCTAGCTTCTTTTGAATTTCTATGCATTTTACTTTATGCATCTAAAAATCTACTTCTTCTGAGATGGGGTCCTCAGGCTTCATCAGACAGCTCAAGTTTTCCTTGACACTATTTCAGATTCCCTCCTTGTGATCATACTTTCTCTAGCATGAGGTTCCAGCTTGCTTTGGGATTACATATTTGTGTGTTTGTGGAGAGCTTTGTAGTTTCCAGAATCTGTTTCTCCATCTTCTCATTTCATCTGCATAGCTGTGAGAACCTGCTAAAGAAGTCCAGACTAAAGACTGGGCTTCTAAATAGTTTTTCCTTTGGGAAATGAGATACTTACCAGAACTTGTGACAATTTCAGGACCTGAGCCTAATGACTTATCTGAATCTAATACATGAGCACGAGTCAATTGTACTGTGAGAAGCATCAGAAAATACAAGAAAGCAGACTCACTTAAAAAAATTAAAATGATTTTTTTCTCTTTTAATGCATGCTCCAAGATCCACCTTTGTAAACTGCAAAGTGTTGAACATGCTCAGGATGCAGGAAAATCTTAAATTATGAAATATATTGAAAATGCAGGATTATCTCTTTTTGCCTCTGCCCGGGCTTACTAATTAAGCCAACAGAATACTGTGCATTAGAGACTCTGGAGGATCAGAACAGAGCAAGATGAAGAGCACTAGAACTGGCATATCAATTTTGTTGACTGTGACAACTAGGAAGTGTTCTTAGAAACTTCGTGGAAATGTTCCCTTGCAATTTACTTATACCTGCCTGAGACTCAAGGAGAAAGTTTATTTGCCTGTTTTTCAGGATCTTGTTGGACACAGCATCCTTTGCATTGAACACACCTGCCACAAGTATATGCTCAATAAATATCAATGGAATGAATGAATGAATGTATTTGGAAGGTCAAATCCCAGTTCTGGAACAGCCCGAGTAGCTCCAGAGTAGGAATCTGTGGGTTTTCCCTACTGGTGGGCATCTCTGCGAGAGAGGTAGTGTGGATTGGAATAAACAGGAAAGCAGCCCAGGAAAAGGCCATCCTCGTTTCCGGGAGGATTGCCATGTGACTCTTTGTTTTCTCTAATACAGTGTGAAATGCGCTAATGGGATTAGCCTTTTGTGATGAATGCTAATACGATAGGAAAACAAATGCTAATATACAATGGGAGATTGCTAAACAAAGGACAAAATTGCTAATAAAATTCAGTGGACCTCAATACAAATGTCTTCTGTGTGGCCCTGGTCCAGCACAGGAAGGAAAAGAGATTGGGGAGAAATCCCAGCGCACGGTCGCCTGGTGTCCGGTGGATTTCAGTTGCTTCCTCTAAAATGACCTCTGCGTGGGTGGGGACCTGAGAGAAAATGCACACAGGACACCTGCAGGCGCTCACACGTGCTCCCGGAGCCTGGAGGACCCAGCTCAGAAGAGCTCCGTAAGCAGGCTGGAAAAAGCCCCTTTCCACGTTCGTAATGGGCCTTTGGACTTGACTGGAATTCTTTCCCATCTTTTGGGCTGGGCAGCCTTACTACAACCTTGAGCAACTCCTTGGGGTTGGGCAATGTACTACAGCCTTGGGCAGACACTTGTTGAGGAAAGTCATTTGCTTAAAGTCACAGAAAGGGCAGAGCTGGACCTAGGTCCGATGTTCTGGGTCTTCTCGCTCTCCTCCCTCTCCCTCTCTGCCCTTTCTTCTCTTTCTCTGTTCCTCCACTTCCATCCTTACCCTCTGGGCCCTCACTACCATTTCTCCTCCTGCCCCCTCTCTACCCTTCACTGTCTCTTTCTTCTCCCTATCCTTATCCCTCCCCTCTTTCTACCAAACCCTTGATCCTTATTATTCTTGAGTCTGAGGGTCATTTGCTCCAGCGAAAGCTAACGATTATTATGAAAAGGGACTTTGATTTAGGAGTAGCGCTTTTTAGAATAAAAATTAGAGTGAAAAACTTTGCTGAGATATCTGTCTTCTCTGAGCTCAGCTTCCCCACCCTTAAAACAGGGATACATACTACAATGTGAACTGTCATCGCAACTATTCAGAAAGTGGGCATAGGTGGGGAAGAGAGCTGGCAGGGAATGTTGAACAACTCAAGATAGTTTATTAGGGTGGTTTCTTATTTATTTTTTCCCCTCTTCAGAATGTTCTTTAGTAGTGCTTCCTGGTATTTTTATGGTTCTCAACTCTTGCAGACACAACGCTCTCTTGTTATAACTAATATTTTGTGACATCCTCTACTTTTCTGAAGTAAAATTTATAGATTATATAACTCTCATGCACACATAATTTCATAAAAATTTAATATAATGGCCTAACAATATTATCAAGGAGAATGAAAGGAGAATAATTTATATAAAATGATATGTGTTTTGATATGTAAGCCCATGAATATAAAAGACATGATGAAGTAGACAGAAGTTTGCATCTGTATGCAGAATTACCATGAATTGAGACGCTGAAGATATTGATGAGTACAGGTGTATTTTATGCACAACTCCAGTACAATATAGGGCATTACAACCAAGAATGGGGTTTTCTGAATTGGCAAGCAATTGTGAGTCAAGTTTGGAATAAAAAAAAGTAAGAGCTGGGTGTGGTGGCACATGCCCTTAATCCCAATACGGAGACTGAGACAGAAGGATCGCATGTTCAAGGCCAGCCTCAGTGTTTTAGTGAGGTTCTCAGCAACCTAGAGAGACCCTGTTTCAAAACAAAACAAAAAAAAAAAAAGAAGGACTTGGGGTGTAGTTAGAAGATAAAATGCCCCTGGGTTCCATTCTAGTACCAAAAAAAAAAAAAAAAAGGCGAGATGAAGGGTACCAGGGCACAGTTATATAGGAAGGGTAGGTTCTAATGTCCCATAGCACAGCAAGACAACCAGAGTTTATAGCAATTATATGATACATTTCATTCAAAGCCTCCAAGCACAGGGAAATTATAAATGTTGAAGGAGACAGAAACACTGATCACCCTGAATTGATCATTACACATTGTAGGCATCTATTAAATGATCACACAACTATGTAGAGTTATTATGCATCAGTTGGAAAGCAAAAAAAAGTGAGATTTACAATTTAGTTTCAGACATAGAAGTTTCAGTGTAAATGAGACTGGGAAAGATAGCCGTGTTTCTAGGGAAAGTGGCATTTATAAATAGTCTTCTCCTCCCCCTGAGTGTCCAGAGGGACATTAGGAAACCAGGTGGGATGCGGGACAATGCTGGATAGACAGAGGTTGGCCCTTCCATTGCGTGAACCGAGCCCTCTGCAGCGCCCCAGCCCCACCATTGTGGCAACCAAAGCAACCCGGCATTTCCAAAATGCCTCCTGGAAGTGGGACTCTCCTCAGCCAAGACTACAAATATATATATATTTGGCTCTGGGAACTGAACCAGGGGCATTCTACCAATGAGCTGCACCCCCGGCTGCCCTTTTTATTTTTTATTTTGAACCAGGGTCTTGCTAAGACGCAGAGGGTCTTGCTAAGTTGCTGTCTTCAAACCTGTGAACCTCCTGTCTCAACCTCCTAAGAACTGATGACTACCACACCCAGCTATATTTTTTTAAGTAATAAAACCAGTAAGGACAAAGCAAAGGAAGAGAAAGCTACCCGCTGCTCTGGGAAATCTGTGATACCCTCTGGCAAGCGCCTCTCTCTCTCTCTCCAATCGAGTGAACCAGTGTTTTTATCATCAGACCTGACGGGGGCGGCCTGTCTCTCCTGTCACGCTCCCGCCTGTCTCCCTAGCTTCCTTGAACAGAATCTTTGCACAGATCCGTGTTAGGGCTAATAGGATTTGTCTCAGACTAAACGTTCAACCTCCTCTTGTTTCCTGAGACACAGCTCTCCTCTCCTCCCTGAGCCCAACCTTCCTTGTATTGCTGCTAATTTAAAAATTCCCTGCCAGATGGTGGGGGAAACACACAGCCCCTGGGAGAAGCGATGGTGCTATCACCAAAGGTGGGGACTGGTTTGGACTCAAGCCAGCCCTTCCTTCCTAAGGTGCGAACCTGGTCGAGTTTGCGATGGGCAGACCCATCGGGCCAAGGCAGGTGCTACAGGATGTTGAATTTTCAGCCCTCAAAGTGGGCGCACAGAAGACTTTTCTTATATCCATGTTCTATCTGCTTCGGAGTTGGGAGAATTTTCACAGGGTTTGGGATTTCACTGGGAGGAAAGTTGGCTCAAGTGGAGAATTTATGTCCTTGGAAAATAGCTCCCTATCCAGTCCTGGGATCCTAGCCCCATCCCCAAAGAGGCTGAATTTCTCCTTGTAAGCCTGAACGATGTTGTCTGCTGAGGTTTCTCTTCTCCTTCAAGACTTTGGCCCGAGGGTCCTGTTTTTCTGTCTGCTGGGAGGGGGAGCTCCAAACATTTCTCTTTCCTCTTCCTCCTCCCAAATATTGTTTTGCAATAGTTCCCTTGGATACATTCTCTCTACGTAAGCATTGATTACAGGCAGTTCATCATTTCAAAGCCCAAATCGTAGATCTGAAGACAATGGGGTTGACTTTTTGTGCTTGTGAGATTCTACTTGGTTTCCTCTGGTATTCAATGCCATGTTTATATTTTTGTGCACACCCGAAACCACAACTTAATTCCCTGTGCAAAAACCACGGATGGCACTATCTCTGATTTTTTCTTACACCTATAAAATAGAAACAGGAGGTGCCTTGCCTTTTAGGACTGTTGTGAGAACAGCGCCTGGCCCTTAGCCAGTTCCCAATAAACTGTCACTACTAGCATCCCATACAATGGGTGCAGGGAACTTTACTTTCATTACCTCCTGAACTCTAAGCATTTCAGGCCAAAACTTGCTCTAGCCAAAATTTCGGATTCTTCTCTTTCTCTCCTGCTCAGCACCGCTAACCCATTTGTAAGTCCACTGATTTGCACCTCAGAAACATGCCTGAGTCTAGTTCCACTTCTTCATCACTACACATCCCCCGACTTTCACCCTGTACCTTCCAGAACATCCTCACTGGTGTGACTCATGACCCTTTAAAATTCCATTTTCTTCCAAGCAGCCAGAGTCGCTTTGACTCATGTCACCCCTTTGCTTAAAACTCCCCCCACCCCACCATGCTTCTCAGAATTGAACTTAAGCTCTCTACTCAGGCTAACATGATTCCCCGTGACCAGACCCTGCCCAGGCCGGCAGCCCCAGCTCAGACCCCCTGTCCCTCACCCCATCACTGTGCTAGATGGTCTCTCCAATAAGGCAAAGCAAATCCTCCTCCAGACTTTGCTCCTATGTTCTTTCTGCTCCAGATGCCCTTCCATCGGATCCTCCCATGGATGGCTTATTGTCAGCTTCAGCCTTGTAGAATTGTCATCTCCTTGAACAGACCTTTCCTGACCACCTTGTCTAGCATAGCCTATGGCTCTATGATCATTTGTAAGGCCACCATATAATTTATTGTATGATCTAGAACACGTATAGTTTGAAAGTGGACCTGGTAACAAGCCCAAACAGTAGGTTTAAAGCAGGATAGTGCTGGAGAAACTGAGGTGTGGTCATCCTCAGTCTCCTGTCAGATCACCAGACTTTATGATCTTCATGATTCTTTTCATTAACTGGTATTTTTAATTTATCTACATATTTATTATCTCTTGGATTAAAGTAAACTTTGAGGGAACAGGGATGGATCTCTCTGGTTCATTGTCACGATCTCATTGCCTTGAATGCCATTTCACACCTAGTGTGTACTCTCTAAATATGTGTAGAATAAAATGTGTTGCACCTAAGGCATTTTGAGTGCTGTGGATTACGGAGTTATGGAAGAGTTATCCTGGCTACACATCTTGGGTCATTTTGAATATTTTGAGGGGTCATAAAAGCTTCTTTCTGGGCTGATCAGGCATCGAGGTCATTTCCAGCTCAGAAGACTCTCACCTAAGCCACTTGGTAAGCTCAGGGCTTCCCAGAAAGCTGCTTGGTTCGCCTTAGTGGCCCGCTTGCTTGAGTTAGGTCTGATAAGCAGAGATCAGAAAATAATTCCGGGAAGAAGTGCTTACTCTATCTGCTTACAAGATGTCATGGTTTCAGGACATTTGAGACCACGAAATAAATGCTCTGCCTGCGTGCTGATGGGAAGCACCGGCAAAGCAACACTGGAAGTAACACAATAGGATCATGGAATTAATTAGTGTGGGCATTGATGGCGAGAGATCTGGTTATTGTGGAGAGGGGATTGGATTGCATGTTAATGAATATTTAAGTCCTTTGGAAGTGGCATTGAATGAAGAACCCTTTCTGGCCATTCTGTTCCTCCGCAGCAGCCCATCCCCATGAGGCAGAATTTCGTGGGGGCCCACACAGAAATCCCCTTATCACATGCGGCGCAGCTTGCAGGCAGGGCTTGCACTGTTTGCACTTCCATAAAGGAAGGGCCTGGTGTTATGTAACCGCGTGTGGGTTCTGAGGGCTTCTAATGGGCCTCCTTTTGTACAGTTTCTTAGCAACCAATTGAAGTTTCTAAGCTGAAACAAAGAGGCCCAAGTCCATCGCTCCTTCAGCACATTCCTCTGAGGCTAGCCTGTTCCTAGTAGAGCCGGCCTGGGGGATTCGCGCCTTTTCTTCCGCTCCAGTGCTCAGCAACCCTTGTTCAATCACTGATTCACCTGGGAAGAGAAAGGAACTGGGAGGTAGGGAGACAGGTTAAGGACTAGTGCTATCATGTTTTTAAGACTTCAACTGGAGTCAGGTAAAATCTTTAGAAGAATGGGCTTGCATTCATTCATTTTGTGTGTGTGTGTGTGTGTGTGTGTGTGTGGTGTGTGTGGGGGGGTGGTATTGGAGATTGAATCCAGGAGCATTTTACCTCTGAGCTACACCCCCAACTTTTTTTACATTTTTGTTTTGCTAGGTTGCTGAGAGTCTCACGAAGTTACTGAGGCTGTCCTCGAACCTGTGATCCTCCTGTCTCAGCTTCCCAAGTACTGGGATTAACAAGCATGAACCATGATGCCAGGCCATTCATTCTTAAAGGAAGCAAAACTGCTTGACAGGCAAGAATGTCTTTTAGAGTCAGTGGGAATTCTGGCTCTTTAACTTACTAGCTGGGTGTTCTTGGACGAATTACATGACATTCCTGGGCTTTGGCTTCTTCATTTTGTCATGCAAGAATAAAAAATTGCCTCTCATTGGTTTGCTGAGAGCAAAAAAAGCTGCATCATTAATTTAGCAAATATTTATTCAAGGTTAGGTTTTTGCTATGGGCTAGGCACTGTTGCTGGTGCTGAGGACATCGAAGTTAATGAAACAGACAAAAATCCTTGCCCATAGACATGGCAGGATTGTGGAAAGACTTAGAAAAGCTAATTGTATTTGGAGCATCATGGAAGACTTTTTTGGGACTGTGACCAAAGAGCAAATTCTGAAATACGGTCCCAAGTAAAAGCTTTAACATGGTACACGGTGCTACAAATGCTAAGAGTGTGTTAGATCCTGTTTTATTCATTCACTGGTTGGTATTATGTCTCAGCCATCCATTCACTCATCCATTTAGTAATTCAATGACTAATTCTCCATCACCTATATTCCCTCTTTTCCTTCCTTCCTTCCTTCCTTCCTTCCTTCCTTCCTTCCCTTCCCTTCCCTTCCCTTCCCTTCCCTTCTCTTCCCTTCCCTTCCCTTCCCTTCCCTTCCCTTCCCTTCCTTTCTTCCATTTGACATTTTCTGGACTAGGAGGACAAGAATGTAAGAACTGCCATGAAAAAGGAAAGAACAGAAAAGTCTCCAGCAAGTGTCTTAGCCCGGGCACCACTGCCACTTGCTGCCACCTCAACTTTGTTGTGTGTGTGTGTTGGCAGGTGCTGCCCTGTGAACTCCAAGCTGTTGAACAGCATCTCTGGGCTTTTACCCACTAGTTTCCTGAAACATACCCAACCGGTACCAACCGAGTATGTCACTAGACTTTTCCAAATGTCCCCTGGAGGACAGAATTGTCCCCAGTTGAGACTTTCTAGCTTATAGGAACATCTTCACCAGGAAGGGAAATTAATCCACCACATTTCTTCAGGAAGGAAGCCCGTCTAAGGCTTCACTTTTAGCAACATTAGAAACACTTTGCTTCCTACAGATATCTTTTCTCTTGCTGGAAAGCTGGAGGGACTTGGCAACTTTTTGAAACTGGAAATAGAATACCGCCCCACTGGGACCCTTCGTATCCCCTCAGAGAATTGTGGCACGTTCAGCAAACATCACCAAGGCTTACTGAAATAGTGGCTATGGCAGAGAAGTCAACACCACCTTGGAAGGCAGGCCCGGGCGTGGCGCCTTTGGAATCCCGTCCTGACTTCATCCGTGACTCCACACTTGCGAAATTCAGCCCATGATTATTTGGTGGCATAACAGTGGGGAGGCGTTCCCTCTGAGGAATTTGGTGGATATGAGCCACATTGCCTGACACCCCCCTGGGAAAAGCAGCATGTTTCAGAGCATATCTCTGTGAGGCCAGAGCTGCCATCTTGGTCTAAGGGCACCTTTCAAGGTCAACGTCTTCCAAGGTCAGATTCTTAATAGCAGCAAGGTAGCTTGGCCTGCCTGGTTCCTAACTCTCCTTCGTGTGTCCCTTCCTGTAGACACTGGAGTCACGGGTAGGCTGTCCAGGAGCCCAGTGGTGTTTGAAGTGACTCTTGAATCTTTCCATTCCTCTCCATTTCCAAGGATAGGTAGCTAGATCAAGAGGTGAGCAGAGCAGGGAAAGAAAGGGGACAGAAGATGTGATCAGACCTGTGAAAAGAGGTAAGGGGCTACACTTGCTGTTTTAGAGACCACTTTCACCCCCAGGGTTTCACTCAACCCTGAGAAAGTCTTCAACAGCGTGGAAACAACTCAGACACGCTCACCTGTAATGGGAAAAGAGCTAGTGACCTCCTCACATGCATATGCATCAGGGAGAAACGTTTCTAGCCTGAATGAAATTTGCCATATGGAAGACTCCACCCCATTTTCACTTCTGGAAATGGATCTCTCCAGTCTCTCTCTCTGGAGCAAACTCCTGGGTCCCATGCAGCTTCTCATCCTGGTGAGTCTGGCTCTCTTATAACCCAACCCATTCTCTGGAATTTAACTCCCTTTATCATGACCTTTTTTTTTAAATCACTGTATTCCTAAATACACCTCTTATATTCCCCATTGGTGCTTTCTGTTTGAAATCATTCTCCCAGGAAGCAAGAACTGAGGAAGAGAGATTACTGCCCTGTGATATTAATTTCTAGGGAAACCATCACCCAGTAATACTACTATCTCTTCTTTTTCCTTCTCCCATCCTGGTTCAGCTAACAACAAGTCCCAGCTGCATGATCACAATAATTTATTACTGTCACCTCCCACCTGCTCTTGCTCTTTTCCATCCTTGGCACAACAGAGGCCAAAGTCACCCTATTAAATTTAGACCTAAATTCAAACTTGTGGCCCTGGCTACAGGGTTTGGTATGATCTCCATTTGTCTTCAGCCCAACCAGTCTTCCTTTGTGCTTACTCTGTTCTTGCCCCACCAGTTTTCTTAGTTCATTCATACCTTAAAACATAAATATGATACTATTACTCCCGGCCAGGTCCTCTGTTCCTCACACATCTTCTCTGGTGGCCCATAGTTCTGAGAACCAGAAGCCTGCCATGCAGGTTCAGGCCAGCATCAGAAATTTAGCAAGATCTTAAAGACCTAACAAAACCCTGTTTCAAAATTAAAAAGGGCTAGAGGTATAGCTCAGAGATTAGAACATCCCTAGGGTCAATTCCCAATATAAGAGAAGAGAAGAAGAAGAGGAAGAAGAAGAAGAAGGAGAAGGAGAAGGAGAAGGAGATGGAGAAGAAGAAGAAGAAGAAGAAGAAGAAGAAGAAGAAGGAGGAGGAGGAGGAGGAGG
>PVLC010015926.1:0-36436 GCA_004027655.1 Graphiurus murinus
TTGGAGTGACATGCCTATAATCCCAGCACTTGGGAGACTGAGGCAGGAGGATTGCAGGTTTGAGACCAGCCTCAGCAACTTAGCGAGACCCTGTATCAAAAATAAAAATGGCTTGGGGATATAGCTCAGGAATAGCACCTGGGTTCAATCCCTAGTACCAATAAATAAATGAATAGAAAAATCAAACTACCAAAAAAAAGTTTTTAAAGGATGAATTAAGTCGAGTTTTTTTACTCAGCAGAAGAAATCCCTATGGTTCTTATAGTTTCCCTTTTAAGTAGCGTTATACTCTATTAAGTAAATTCACCTTTTCTTTCTAGTTACAAATAGAAAAGCTGCTTTATCATCAGACTAATTTGAATGAGTGTTTCTCATACTTTAATGAGAATGGGGATATGATATTATATATGATATGATACTGGTTATCTTATTAAAGTGTAGATTCTGGTTGGGTGTGGTGGCATGTGCCTGTAATCCCAGTACCTGGAAGGCTGAGACAGGAGGATCACAGTTTTGAGCACAGCACACAGTAACTTAGGGAGACCCTGTTTCAAAATAAAGAAGGGCTGGGTATAACTTGAAGGTAGAATGCCCCTGGATTCAGTCCCCAGTACCCACCCTTTACACACACACACACACACACACACACACACACACACACACACACACTCACGCACGTGTAGATTCTGATTCTATGTATCGGGGTGGGGGTCTGAGTTTCTCCATTTCTAACAGGCTTCCAGGCAATGCCCAGGTTGCCAGTCCATGGACCACACTTTAGAAAGCAAGGATGAAGATAATTCAAGCCCAATCACATTTTGGTCTGCACTTTTATGCCAGTGTAACTTTCCCTAAACTTATTGAAATTCCATATTGTTTAGGACAGAGTGATAAGCCATTACCATGCCTCTGGGTCCTTGATGCTAAATATCTAAGCCCCATACAAAGAGTCCCAAAGCAGGAGGTATTTAAACACACAGAACTAGCAATGGAACTCAAATGTCACAAATAACAAACACCACTTCAGGACGGTCCCTCAGCAATGTTCTCCATAGGTTCTGCCTTCCAGAAACATCTTCCAAGGTAGCATTTAGATAAAAGATTTTATGGAAACCTAACCATTGTGTTGTTGCAAAGGACAAATTAGCAATGGCCAGACTTAAGTCCATCCTTCCTTCCTTCTCTCCCTCCCGCCCTTTCTTTGCACTGGAAATTGAACCCAGAGGCATTCTACCTCTGAGCTCTACCTTGAGCCCTATTTCTTTTTTTTAATTTTTGAAACAGGGTCTCACTAAGTTGCAGAGGGCCTCACTAAGTTGTTGCGACTGGCCATGAACCTTCAATCCTCCTGTCTCCGCCTCTCACAAACTGGTATTACAGGGTGTGCCACCATGCCCAGATCATTTTTTAGGTTTTTTGACTTGTTTGGATATCTCATTCGGGAATCACATTTTCTTATTTGGCATCTATCATTACTATTACCCTGTTATTGGATTAAATTTTGCATTTGTTTGAATTCACTTTTGGATTTTCTTTCTTTCCTGGAAAGAGTACTTTTAAGAATCTCAATTCTCTTCATAGAAATAATAAGTGTTTCTTTTTCTAGCCATAACCTGCCCTCCACCACCAATACCTAAATTTTCAACCCTCAGTGTTTATAAGCCATCAGCAGGAAACAACTCCCTGTATCGGGACACGGCAGTCTTTGAGTGTTTGCCACACCATGCCATGTTTGGAAATAATACAATTACTTGCACAGAGCATGGAAATTGGACTCAATTACCAGAATGCCAGGGTAAGTGAATGAGATGATAAAATAGTGATGGTAGTCTAGAATCCCAAGTCTGAAAAGGACTTAAAATTCCAACTCAGATGGAGTATTTGAATTTATCTCATTCAACAAATGTTTACTGAGCATCTACCAGGTGCCAGAGCTACCAGGTGAATGAGATCTACTTTTGACCTGAAGTGAGTTAAATGCCATGCAATCAACTCTCTAGAGCTGTCTGGAAAAGCTTCCCAGAGGCGGTGGTGCTGGATATGGACCTTGGAGGGGAGGTGGAGAATGAGAGACAAGTATGCAGTGCAGGGCACAGCACTTGTAAAGTCATGTCATGAAAGGACAGCTGATTATCTCCCGGCTGGTGAAGAGGAGTATGGATGAGGAGATGAACATAAAAATTGAGTTGCAGTCCAGTGCTTACGTCCTGACCATCTTTACCTACACTTAAGAATAGCAGGAATAATTTATTTTCTTTTATTAAAAAAATTGGGAAAATTCTTCCTCCTTGAACTTGATCTGTCATCCTATCTTTGAATTTGTCAACTGCAAAACAAATAGACAAATTATAGAATTTATTGTGTATGAAAGAGTTATTCTAAGGACTGTTAACTTCTCCAGTGGTAGAGATTACAGGTAACTGTTGAATGATCCGAAACATAAAGGTTTTTAGCATGGGGGAATCACCAATAACATTAATAGCTAGCACCTTTGGGAACACTTAACCGTGGACCCAGCATAGCCCTAGTTTCCTATTACATTAAATGTCATCTGAATTCTTCCAAATCCTAAGCGGTAGATTCTTTTTTCCCTTTTATTCAACCCTTGACCTAGATGTATCAACTGTTAATGTGTGTGACATTGGTTCCCTCTTTTTTTCTCCATAGATATATCCTTTCTCTCCCCCACACTTCCCCGAATCATCTGAAAAGAAATTGTATGCATCATAACACTTACCCATAAATGTTAGTCTGAATGCACTAAGAACAAGGACATTCTCTATTATCAGGATTCCCAAGCCATTTAATATGTTTTGAATTCTTCACAACAATTGAATTAATTATAAGTAATGTAGAAGTCAACAATATTATCACGCAAAATTTCTTTCAGGTGTGAATTTTTCCAGTGTATCCCAAAGTCTATTTTTCGTGTGTGTGTGTGTGTGTGTGTGTGTGTGTGTGTGTGTGTGTGTGTGTGTGTTTTATGCAAGATCCAATTAAGAATTGCACTTTCATCTGGGGAAGGACCTCAGTGGTCCAGAGCATTTGTCTAGCATGTGTGAGGCCTTGGATTTGACCCCCAGTAACACACACACACACACACACACACACACACACACACACACACACACTCTCTCTCTCTCTCTCTCTCTCTCTTTCACCTTCTACTTAGTTGTGAAGTCTGTCTGTTTGTTTATTTATTTATTTATAGTTAGAAATCATCCCCTGCCTCTTTTGCCTGTCTTTCACTGACATTTTGAAGATCACAGTCTGTCTGTAGATAGTTCTACAATCTGAATTCGTTTGGTTATTTACTCGTGATTAGATTCAAGTTACATATTCTTGTTAAGAATGTATTCTGTCACATCTGAAAGCACAGGGTGTCCGTAGACCCATCACTGTTCAGGCTTTAGTACGATCCCTTGGTGAAGATGCTTCTTTTTCTTTGAAATTAGTAAGCCACAGCTGGTGGGTGATACTTTGAGACTGTGTGACAGCCCAGTCTCCAGCAGTCCTTGCAGAAGCCACTGACGATCCTCGACTCCATCAACTAAGCCACTGGTGGCTGCACATGGCGACTCTGTTTCTTTCCTTCTCCAGGTATCACCTGGCTTTCCTCTATAGAGGCGCTGTCCCTCCACCCACTGTTTGCAGTATTCTTAGAGACTCGTGGCTTCTTTTTTATTCAATGTGTGGCAGAGCCAAAATTGAGCCAGGTGGTCAGACTCTGGAGTCTGTGCCCTTTCCAACTAGTTTAACCACCTCCCAAGGACACTGTGCTCCTGGCCCCGCTGTGCTGCGGCCACTCGGGAGCGGGGTGGGGCTTCACTGGGGAGGATCTTCAGCCAGCCAGCAAGTAGCACTGTTTTTCTCTGACACACTTCACGCTGCCACCTTATGCAGTCTGAAGACAATAAGAACAATGAGGTTTGCCATGTCAAAGCAAATGGTGTATGAAGTGTGCATGGGGTCTTTGCGATTTTATTTGCATGGTTTATTGACTGAAAGATTGTTTCCCTCTTCTTTTAAACTTACCATCTTAGACTCTGTGGGAATGTACAATAAATAACACCATGCGATTATATGAGGAAGTCCAAAGAACTGAGTAGAACGCTATTATTTATGTCCAAAGCATTGTTTCTATTTTAAATACCTGAGATCCCATACGTATAAGAGAATGGAGACAGAATTAAGCACCAGGTGCCTAGAAATTGTGTTCCGGTCTTGGAACACCCAGTGATTCAATAGTGTGATGGAGATAGAAATGTAACCATTCCATAACTATTGGACAATGCTACTACTGTGTACTAATATGTCTTATTGAATAAACTTTTTAGAAGTAAAATGCCCATTCCCAACAAGACCACAAAATGGGTTTGTGAACTATCCTGCAAAACAAGCCCTTTTGTACCAGGATAAAGCCAAATATGGGTGCCATGATACATATACCCTGGACGGCCCAGACGAAGTAGAGTGTACCAAACTGGGAAACTGGTCTGCACAGCCGAGCTGTAAAGGTATGAAGACATGGGTGAGGTCTGGGAGGGTGTGTGAATCTGTCCAGTGGATCACCATTACTTGCCCTTTGCTTGTTTATTCATTTTCTACTTGTCACTGACTGGTACACCCGTGGAAGCCTGGTGCCTAGGAAGCTTGTTTGAGATTAAGCCGCAGGAAATAAACAGCCCTTTTGTAAGCATTGACTATATGGTGGAAGGTCAAGTCAGCTTCCTACATTTGCTTTTAAATCTTTGCCTATAAGCCTCCTTTTTTGCTCTGTTGAGTCAAGGCTCTGGTTGCAAAAAAAACAAAAACAAAAAAACAGCCACACATTTCCAGCTAGCTCCAGAAAGTGGGGACATGTAATAAAAAGGATGTACAGCGAGGAAGACATGAAAGATAACTGGTATTCTTGAGGATTGACACTGAAAAGCCAGAAACTATTGCTGCTTTTTCCATTGCTGCCATTCCCATCTCTGCGTCTCTCTGCTTACTTGGGCTTGGCTTGACTCTACACCAGAACTTCTCAGCTAAAGGATTATGCCACCGCTGGCATCCTTTTGAGTCAGGAGTCTACCTCGCCTTGATCCAGTCGGTGGCAAGCTTATGCAAAGAACCCCAACCTAGCACTATGTCTCTGCTCATGCTGCTGTGGGCTGGATGGTTTAAGCAGGAAGAAGAAATTGGGCACAGCAGCCACAGGATGAATGACTAGTGTCTTCCACTGGAATCCCCCAGAAGCAGAGCCTGAGACAGGAATTCAAGTGCAATTGATTTAATTAAGTGAGTGTCTCAGAAGAAAGAAAAGTGAGGTGGGAGGGATGGGGTAGGGGACTGGTTCTCAAACTTCACAGAGCATTATGATCACCCGGAGGCCTTGTGTAAACTCAGATTTCTGGGTTCCACCTCAGAGTTTCTGATTCAGTAGATTTGGGCTGTGACCTGGGAATTCGCATTTCAGCCAAGTTTCCAGGTAATGCTGATGCTGCTGATCCTGGGACTATGTTTTCAACAAGGACGTGCTGGGCGTGGTGGCATGCACCTGTAATCCCAGTACTTGGGAGGCTGAGACAGGAGGATCGCAGGTTCGAGGCTAGCCTCAGCAACTTAAGGAGACCCTCAGCAATTTAGTGAGACCCTGTTTCAAAATTAATAGTAATAATAATAAAAATGTAATAATAATAATAATAATAATAATAATAATAATAATAATGATAATAATAGAACTGGGGTTTTGCTCAGAGGTATAATGCCTCTGGGCTCAATCCCCAGTATCACAAAACAAACAAAAACAGGAATGTGCTTTCAGCTAGAGCATAGCTTCATTTTGATCCTACTAGGAACTCTGGAGCATGAGACAAAGGAACCTGCTTTTTATTTCCCCTGGTCTATTAGTCATTGGCCATGGGCTGCTCCTTTCCCTGACTCTGGGGGCAGTTGCACAACATTTTTGGAGAGGTAGTTCCCTTGTATCTGAAGGCAGTTTTTTGTTTGTTTTGTTTTGTTTTGAGAAAGAGTCATCTATGAGCTGTTGTAGCCTATATTCAGTGGTTGGCCAATGGATGTACCAGTCAACAAATGGGATGTGAGTGGGGCAGTGTAGGTTTACATGAAGAAGTCCTTTTTCACTAGAGGAGAGTCTCGGATGCTTCCTCTCTGACCTTACCTGGCTGCTCTAGCAAAAGAAGAGGCCATCTTGGAAGCCATGAGTAATGTCTTCTATTGATTGAGAATGGCTATTTGCAGTCATATTGACATTGCTAACTGTGTACCTTCCTGGAATCCTCCTTCCTGTCTTGACTCATGCATTTCAGTTATACTCAACTACTGGTTCAAATGCTATATTCTCTTTAAGTCTTGACTATGAATATTCTCTTTCAGCCTCTTGTAAATTACCTGTCAAAAAAGCCACTGTGCTATACCAAGGAGACAGAGTAAGGCTGCAGGAAAGATTTAAGCATGGAATGCAGCATGGCGACAAGATTTCTTTCTTCTGCAAAAATAAGGACAAGAAATGCAGCTACACAGAGGAGACCCAGTGCATAGACGGCACCATTGGAATCCCCAAATGCTTCAAGGGTGAGTCCACACTGGAATGTTGAGTTAGGACTTCACTTGTTCCCCTCCTTAGTCAGCACTTTTGTTATTTAATGAGTGGAAGAAACCATATCCGTTTGGCCACTGGATTTTTTAAAGAGGGGTGACAGGGAGAAACAATCAGATAAGGCAAGGAGCTGCTTACAATGTCTTCATGCTCACAAACATTTTCCTTTGTAATTCTCTTCCTTCAAATTCAAGGTTGTAGTTTTAATCAACAAATGTGGAAGTGAATTATACAACCTTGCAGGATTCTGAGGTATTATTATTCTGAATCAAATATTGAATAACTCTTGGTCCCAAACAATGAACTCACGGCGATAGTTATTGGTCTATAGAGTTTCTATTTTTTTCCCCTTCATTCAGCAATGCTTCACTGAAAAATGATCTTTTAGAGCAGAACATTTGTTGGAGCAAAATATTTTAAGGAAGATGTTTGTTTGAGATAAGGAAGTGTATAACACATGGTATTTCGAACTAAATGCTACCTTATAAGGTTTCAGGTTTAGGGCTTAAGTATCTTAGGTACTAAGAAGGAAGATCCAGCCAGAGGCTGAAGCTGTTGTAGGTCTAGATTTAGAAAGGTTCCAGGAATGTTGATAACCCTATATTGGCAGCTTGGAAAGGATTTAAGAGCAGATGGAGCTAAGAAAAATAGGATCTTTGAAGTGGCCAAATAGAGGGAGAGAAGGAAATGACAACTAATACCCACCTCATAGGGTTGGTTTGATTACAAGAAATATTATGCATCCCGGTGTGGTGGCACACTCCTGTAATCCCAGAATTTGAGAGGCTGAAACAGGAAGATCACGGGTTTGAGGCTAGCCCTAGCAACTTGGTGAATGACACTGTTTCAAAAAAAAATAATAAGAAGGGTTGGGGTTGATCAGAGGTAGAATGACCCTAGAAATATTATGCATAAAATGGAATAAGTCCTCAACCAACGACATAATCATTTTATTAACTACAAATGGTTAGATCTGAACTGAATAAATTGCTGTTGTTCAAAAGCGAGCAGAGACCTGGTGAAATGTTAAATTCTAAAACTGACAAAGTATAACAAGCCTAGTGCAAGTCAGTAGAAAAAACACTGGAAGAGGATAATTTAAAAAAAAATTCAGAGCTTTGTTGATATATTTCTTCAGGCTACTCTTCTGTATGATCTTAAGACAGATGCAGCACTATTAGTGCACCAGAGGATAAATAAAAGGCTGATACTGTTCTTTTTTTTTTTTTTCCTTTTAATCTTGACTGTCAGGGTTATATAAAACCTCTTATTTTCTCTCTTGGAAATGAGTACCTTATCATTGCTTGTAAGTTCACTCCCATCATTTAAACCTCTCACTCAATGGATTCATACATATAATTAAGTCTCTTCTATCCATTTAAAAATGTATTTGATTTGGCTTAGCTAGTTAACAAATTCAAGAAATAGCTATTTCTCTTAGAATGCTTATCTTTCTCTCCCTCATAGAGCACAGTTCTTTGGCTTTCTGGAAAACGGACGCATCGGAACTACAGCCATGCTGAAGTCGTCTTCAGAGTCACAATGAAACATCCTACTTGTATCTGTGTTTTTCAAAGAACCTAATGAAAGTGGGAAAATAAAGTCACTGAGTGTATTGTCTCAGTTGTTGTAGTGTTACTCCTCATAGCAGCTAAATTTTAGTTATGTTATCTGGTTAAGAAACCCTGATCTCTGGAACATCACTATTTCATGACTGTGAAGTGGAAAGTGTAAACAATTATCTGGGTAACCCAGTTCCTGCCTGCCTAATCCTACTCTTATATGCTTTTACTTAAACCATCTGTAATACAATATTTTTTGTGGCCTGGTTCACAGACCCCCAAATCAGTACTACCTGCTTGCTGATTATGAAGGAAAAAAATGCTGTGTCCCCAGAATTTCTGAAGATGGCTCAGAAATCTGCATTATTTTATTCATTAATTTAAATTTTTTAATTGGTACATTAAGTGTAGAACTTGTTGTTACATATTTGTGCATGCATATCACATAGTTTGGTCAGTTTTATTTCCCAGTACTTCCCCTTTTTTCTTTCCTTCCTCCCTCCTCTGATTGCTTTTCTTTACCCTGCTGGCTTCCTATTTTCATGAAATACTCTCCCCCTCCCCTGCTTTCCCCCAATTTTCCTCTCTAGCTTCCACACATAAAGAAAACATACGACTTTTGACTTTCTGAGTCTGGCTTATTTCGCTTAACATAATGCCGTCAAGTTCTATCCGTTTTCCTGAGATGACATAATAGCAGGTCATTGGGGGATTGCACTTACAGGGAATATTGGCACCCACACCCTTTCCCTTCTCTTTCTGCTTCCTGGAGCACCTTTGCTCTTCCCTACAGCTGAACAAAATTCCATTGTGTGTATATGCCACATTCTCTTTATCCATTAATCCGTTGACAGACACCTAGACTAGTTCCATGATTTGGCTATTGTGAATTGTGCTGCTATCAACACGGGTATGTGCAAGATGCAGTAGTGTACACCTACATTCCAGCTACTAGGGAAGCCAAGGCAGGAGGATAGCAAGTTCAAGTCCAGCTGAGGCAATTTAGCAAGACCCTGATACAAAATAAAAAACAAAAAGGACTGGGAATATCATTGGTAGAATCCCCGCTAGATGCAATCTCCAGTACCAAAACAAATCCAAAAACCCAAACAACAAAACCCCACAAATAAATAAGAGCCATGTATCCTTATAGTATGCTGGCTTTCATTCTTTTGGAAAGATACTGAGGAGTGGTATAGCTGGGTGATAGGGTGGTTCCATTTCTAGTCTTTTGAGAAAACTCCATACCGGTGAAATCCTTGTTTATGCCACAGATCCCATATAATTCTTATACTTCCTCAAGTTTGACGTGGACCACCATAAAGGAATAGGCATTGGACTTCCAGGTCAAGAGAATCAGATTGGAATCCTTAATGTTGAGTTTACATAATCCCAAAACATTCTTCCCTTACTTTCTGAGATGCCAAGGTCCATTAGTGATAGCACTCCTTTGCACATCTTTAACTCCCTCACCCTTCTCTTCTTCGGTGGTACATGCTGGCCCAGCCCACCCAAGGCTCCATCTGACTTCCCCTTGCCTGCACCCGAGCAGTTGAATGTTGCTGGAAGAAAAAGGAAAAACTCCCAATCATGCTGCTGGCCTCATTTGTTTATTTATTTATTGTGGTCCTTGGGATTGAACCCAGGGGCATTCTACCTCCTACGTACACCCCCAGCGCCTTTTTAACTTTTTGTTTTGAAACAGTGTCTCACTAGGTTGCTGAGGCTGTCCTCAAACCTGCAATCCTCCTGTCTCAGCCTTCCAAGTACTGGGATTCCAGGCGTAAGCCATCATGCCCAGCCTAGGTCTCACTTTAAATTCATGAACACAAACCTTACATGGGTCCTCAGCTCTGTCCAGCAATCCCATCTCTAGCTTGCTCACTCCCTCCACTCTCCACAGTGACTATTTCCTCTTCTCGGCCCTCCTCCAGCCACCTACAGGCTGGCTCCTCACTCATCTGGAAGGGCATTGACCAGGCTGGCCACAGGTTGAACTGTGAGGCAGTGAAGATATATACTGAGGCTTTTCTTTGGTGCCTGGTGGGTGATTACTGGGCCTGTCTACTACATACCAGAGCTCCAGACCTTCTGCCCAATCTTGGAGGGCCTCTCAACAAACACTCACATGACCTGACTTTTCTCTTCCTTCACAAAGACCATCCTGTACTTGGATGAATCGAGACATATTAATTCAGAATATTTGAAGTCTTGTAGCCCAACTCACAGTGAATGGAGGAACATACTGGATGGGGGATTGTTTATTTAAATACATCATATTTATGACCTATCTCAAGGCTATCCCTAGGATGGCATGAGACCATTCAGAATGGATGGTTCTTGGACTGGGGAATGTCAGGGCTGGAAGTCCCCTGATGTACCTGCCAGTGTTATCTTGTATTTGCTAGACTGTGAGAAAACGAGAGGACCTGGGCATGGTAGCACATGCTTGTAACCCCAGCATTTGGAAGGCTGAGAACAGAGGATCCAGGTTCACGGCCAGCCTCAGCTACTTAGTGAGGCCTTCCGCAACTTAGTGAGGCCCTGTTTCAAAATAAAGAATAAAAAAATAGGGCTGGGGGTGTAGCTCGGAGGTAGAATGCCCCTGGGTTCAATCCCCAGTACTGAAAAAAAAAGAAAAAAAGAAAGCAAGAGAGGAGTCCCAGGATAGTTGCTGGTGGTCTGGTTGTTGGTTCCCCCAACGTTTGGACAATAGGTATTTATCAACTGGTATAGAAGCTTTCTAATACTTTAAGAGCCTGGATGATCTTTTTGGTATGCCTTACTGTTTTAGAAAGCATTCCTACAGCCATAATCTAAAGACCTGACCATGTAACTTAGAGGAAGGAAGATTTATTTTCTTACGGTTTCGAGTTCAGTCCATGCGAGGCCGGGGACGTGGATCTCAGGGCATGGTGGTGGGAGGTGGAGAGAGGGAGAGGGCATGGGCTGTGCTCACATCACGGAGGCTGGAAGCAAGAGAGGAGAGCACTGGGAGGAGGAACCATATATATAATTCCCTAGGTCGCACTCCAAGGGACCCACCTCCTCCAGCTACACACACCCGACCAGCCTGCTGGGTCCCACCCAGGTAAAGCCATTGTCCACTTCTGCGATTACAACTCTCATGACCCAATTGCATCAGCTCCAAACATTAGTAAGTGAGCTCTGTAGGGGCTATTTGATATCTAACTATACCATCCACCACGTCTGCCTTTAAAAAAGATGTGGAGAAGCTCAAGGTTATGGTCTGGATCTTAAATGTCCCTCCAAGTGCATGCAGTAAAGGCTTGGTCCCCAGCTAAGGTTGGGAAGTGGTGAGAACCGAAGGAGGCGGGACTTAGTTGGAGGAAGTAAGTCACTAAGACCTTACCCTTGAAGGGGATATTGGGTATCTCTCTCTCCTTCCCAGATGCCATGGGGGGACCAGCTTTGCTCCACCGCATGCCCCCACTGTGATGTTCTACCTTACCACAAGCTCACAGGGATGGGACTATGTGGCCAGGGACCGGAACCTCTGAAAATCTGAGCCAAAATAAACTTTTCCTCCTTTAAGTTGATCTACTTCAGGTATTTTCTCACAGTGGAAGAAAGCTAACACAATGTTGAAAAGACACATATGACATCAAAACAAAGTGCACATACTAAAGCCAAACTAAACAAGGAAGAACAGATATTTATTGTATTTTTATGCTTTTTTTTAAGGAGAGATGTACCCAGTGCCTAAAATGTGTTAATAACTGTAAGTGGGCTCTGTTGACCAGTGAGGTTTCACACACTGGGTGTGCGGTTTTAGTTATATGAAGAAACAAAGTGTAGGAATCAAATTGTGCCTGGTAATGAGCAACTGAATAAATATCTTTGTTTTTGCTTCTGTAAGAGATATAGAAAAGTTCCAAAAATGAATGTTTATGATATTAACAATACATTATAACAGCCAGTGAATTCTTGGGGAGGAATACCAGAGATTTCTACCTCTGAGCTACAACCCCAGATCTATTTTCTATTTTTTATTTTGAAACAGGGTCTCACTAAATTGTTGACGGTCTTGCTAAGTTGCTGTGGCTGGCCTCAAACCTGCCATCCTCCTGCCTTGGCTTTCCCAGTTCTGCGATAACAGGTGTGCCCCTCTGTGCTAAGATAATTAGTTCTTTGTGTGTTATTGCTGCCTCCTAGCGGCAGTTACTGCATTTTGACGTGCTCACAAAAGAGTTAGGAAAGAAGACTTGATACAGAAATCTCCCGGTGTCAGGCACTGGGTAAGTTTTTCCATATACAGTATCTCACCTCTGTTAATTCATTCTTCCCAGTTGTCTCATAAAGAAGGTAAAGAAACTGAAACTCAGAGAAGTTATATAACTTGGCATGTCCACATCACACAGCTAATAAGCGACAGCACCAAACTTGAGAGCTGTGTCTCCTGTACCATTCTGACCTTGCTAATAAGCTATGACATTCCCCAGTGGCTTCCTGGAAATAGTCGCACTATAAAGTTGGAATTTTACAGCCTAGTTCTTGAACGCGTTGGTAGGGGAGATTATTGTATAGATAAGACTGGGAAGTGCCCTAGTAATTGATTCCTGGTTTATATGCATACGGCTGGGGGAATATGTGTATTATTAAAGTGGAGGGAGGGAGAAGAGCCTGCTTATCTCTGCTAATAGCCTTTAACATGTGTTTTCTCAAGAAGGAAGGATAAAGAGCAGAAGTAGGGCTGGAAGGGTGAATATTGTTTAGCTCTAGTATGAGGAAGGGATTCAGAATCACTGTGCTAAAGGCAGCAACTCTTTAACAGTGAAGAAAAGAAAATATACCTTCATCTTTGGCTTCTTCTCTCTTTACACTGCACCTATTGGTGGTATCATTTATACATTTGTGGTCTGTAAGTAGAAAGTTATGAATAATTTCCCATTCAATTTGAGGAATTCACTGGTTATAGGATTGTTCTGATATTTATCTCTAGTGTGTTTATATAATACAGTAAGAATTTTTGGTATTTATAAATTTCTTTCCATCTAGATTGCTAAGTCATTCATGTATTTCTTTCTAATGACACAGGATATTTTAATGTAAAATGGTGAATCACTGACTGAAATTATTTAGTTGATCAGTTTTAGGCATGAGTACTGTGTACAGTCATTGCTAGTTTTGAAATGACAAATTAAAATCATAAAAGATACATCTTTGTATCTATCTCATGTCAAAAAATAGACAAAGATCAAAGGGATATTACAGAAAAATAAAAAGAAAGGGCTAAGAAGGATATTAAACAATTTCTAGAGCCGGGCGTGGTGGCGCGCGCTTGTAATCCCAGCATTCGGGAGGCTGAGACGGGAGGATCCGGGTTCGCGGCCAGCCTCAGCTACCTAGTGAGGCACTCTGCAACTTAGTGAGACCCGGTTTCAAAATAAAGAATAAAAAAAAATAGGGCTGGGGGTGTAGCTCGGAGGTAGAATGCCCCTGAGTTCAATCCCCAGTACCGCAAAAAAAAAAAAAAAAAAAAAAATTTCTAATTAAAAAGAGATGTTACAAGCTGAGCGTGGTGGCACACACTTGTAATCCCAGTACTTGGGAGGCTGAGACAGGAGGATAGATGGTTCTTGGCCAGTGTCAGCTACTTAGTGAGGACCTCTGCAACTTAGTGAGACCTTATTTCAAAATAAAAAGTAAAAAATAGGGCTGGGGATATAGCTTGGAAGGAGAATGCCCCTGGGCTCAATCTCCAGTACTGCAAGATAGATAAATAGATAGATAGATAGATAGATAGATAGATAGATAGATAAACCAATATTTTAAAAAGAAGTGTTATTCTTTAAAGATACAACTAGCACAGATCCAGAAAATTATTGATGGGAGCCAGCCACTCTTATAGACTGTTCAGTGGGATTAGAGATTTTTCTTCTTCTTTAAACATTGTTATACTTTTTTTTGCAATTATTTGCCTTGCAATTATAATTCATAGATTCGAAGCAACACATTCACACGTGCAGGCATCACTTGGTGTATTTCCCTCCCTGTTCCACCCTGCTCCCCTCTAATTAGTGAGATCGGTAGTGACACCTTCATATATGAACATAGAATTATTTGAATTATTCTCTTCCATGGGCCTCATTTTTCTTCTCCTCACCTTTCTCTCACAGTCCTCTTCCACTATTCTACTAGTCTTTCTATTTCTATTTTCTACTAGTTGCTGAGGTTAGCCTTACACCTGCTATCCTCTCCTGTCTCCATCTCCCAAGTCCTGGGATACGGCATGTACCACCATGCCTAGCAATAGTAGGCATGGTATTCTTTCATGGTAGGATTGCACATACTTTTATTTTCTTCTTTAAACATGTCAGTATTTTCCAATTGCATGAAAACTTTTAAAATCTGAAATAAATGCTATTCAAAAAACTCAGTCTAGGAAGAAAAATCTCATCTCTCCTTATAGCTACCTCTTGATTATTTTTGATAATGAATAGAACTAATTGTCAGATAATCTACTACAGTGATTTAAAGTCACGAACACTTGTTCCTATGTCCTTATTTATGAATGTTTATTACTTAAAATCCTTCAAATTACTAGATAAATTCGCACTGAAATTTTGAGACCTTCCTTAACACCAAAAGTTTCAGAGAAGAAAAATAAGGTAAATGTCATACTTTTATGTCTACACCAATATTTTCCAAAATAGAGCTATTTTTAGAGAGATTTGAAGATAGCTATTAGGGAAATAAAATTCCTTTCCTCGTTTCCTCTGAGATGAACTTGACCTTGTTACATTTTTCCTTTGCTCCTCTCCTTTCTATTCTTCCTATTTTTTTCTATTTGTATCCATCTAGACATCAATTCTTTTTATGTTCTTTCTTCAATTTGATTATATATCTTTCTTGTGCTGGGGATTGAACCTGTGAGGAAGAAAGACAGTCTTTTCTATTGAAGTAGCCAATTACATAGAAGTGTTCTCCTTTCTGTTGTGTATCTGTAGTTTAGACATTCATCTTGTAAAGGCTCATGTGTCTGTGTGCTCCACTCTTGAAGCTTCCTGAGTGTCAGCCATCTTAGCTCATATGACTTTTGATTGACCTGAGTCTTCCATCTTAGCTCATATAATCTTTAGTTGTCCAGGAATCTTCGAGAATGTTAAACTTTGCTTCAAACTTACTGTCTGTCTTAGAAAGTAGCCAATTGTGCAGAGTTGTAAAACCAAGCCCTCACCAATCAGGGCAAGGGGCAGAATCTCGTTAAGGTTAAAAGCCAAGTGGCTTGTCTGTTCGATGTGCTTGCGTAGCAGACTTTTTGTTGGTTGCACATCCTTCTGCAGAAGTAAATTGCCTTGCCACGTTAATTT
Source organism: Graphiurus murinus (assembly GCA_004027655.1). Taxonomy (NCBI): domain Eukaryota; kingdom Metazoa; phylum Chordata; class Mammalia; order Rodentia; family Gliridae; genus Graphiurus; species Graphiurus murinus. The sequence goes on from PVLC010015926.1 coordinate 15,501, forward strand.
CAATATGATGAGTTTTTTTTTTTTTTTTTTTTTTTTCCCGGTACTGGAGATCGAACACAGGTGTACTGTACCTCTAAGTTACACTCCTAGCTCTTTTTTATTTTGAAAGTGTCTCACTAGGTTGGTGAGAGTCTCACTAAAGTTGCTGAGGCTGGCCATGAACCTGCAATACTCCAGTATCAGCCTCCCAAGTACTGGGATTATAGGCATACACCACCATGCCCAACTTATTTCATGAGTTTTTATTTGTGGCTTCCCTAGAATCCGTTTCTAACAACTGGGGGCTTTTCCAGGATCCCTGTTATTTGGGTGAGTGCTGTGGGCTTCCCACTCAGGAGAGATAAGTCCTACTGCCTCCTCGTGGTAGCTCCTGGGTGCTTGGAGTATTCTGGGAGATCTTTCATTGGGTGAAACCCGGTGGTGAAAGTCTCTTGGCAATGCAGGGGAAGAGCCCCAGCAAAAACTGTAGCGATCAGGTGACATGAACCAAGGTAAGAAACACCACAGGAGGTGGTGAAGTATTTCCTTGGTGGTCAGAATATCTTGGAGGTTGTGTGAGTGTGTCTGAGACTTGGAGTGAGTGTGGAGTCCTGATCTGAGCTCCACTGGTGACTTCACATGGCTTAATAACAGTCCTTGCAGACCTCCTAGCTGGTGATTTGTACCAGTGTAAGAAACCTCCAGGAAAAACGTGGTTGAGCCTCTGATGGGGTCACACAACTGGGGTAACCGAGATGGGAAACAAGCGAAGTAGGGAAAGTTCTGATCAGAAAAGGAAAAATGAGAATAAGATTCCCTCACACAGCCCCCTTATCAGGTTTTGCTCAGCACAAAGACAACCTCTTGCACTGCAGGAAAGAGTTGGACTCATTACACTTGGGCAAAAAGGGCCCAACTCCCTAGCTGAGAAGGACAATGGACCCCTGTATCCCTCACCCAGACCCCCTCAAGGTCAAGTTAAAAAGGCATTAAGTATTCTCATCATATGGGTTATTTCCTTGCTTCTAGGGGTTTTTGGCAACTTTGTAAGCAATGCAACTAAATCTAGCAGCCCTATGATCATATCATAAGAAAGGAACATCTTGTAGAGGTTGAGAATTTACAATAGACTCTTGCTATTGAACCTGGATAAGGGGAGACAAATGCGTGTCCGGAATGGGTTAAATATTCATTCTGCACTTTAAATAAAAGCGATCATTTTGCTTCTGCAGCAGAGTGCCTGGAGGTTCAAATGGTGCCCTTTCCCCTGGGATGGTCAGCAGACCCTGCAGTCCTGAACTGTATGATAGCTCTCTTCCAGAGCAAAACGGCTTGGGAAGATGAGTCCTGCCAGACCTTGTCATTGCTCTTCCCAGATAAAAAGGTCAGTCACCTCAAACCACCAGGAATGGTCAGAGGCCCAGAGCAGCTACGCCTGATGCTTTTCTTATGATGTAAGGGGGATTTGGTCTTCTTGGGAAATGTGTCTTGATGCAGCCCGAGCCCAAGCTGGAATGAGATAGCTAATCAATTCACCCTAGCGGTGGCTTGTGCTGATGTCTGGTGGTATTATGGAGGGCTGACACTTGCAGCCTTATCTGCCAACAGGACTGGCACCTGTGCTTTGGTCCAATTGGCTATCTCTTTCACCCTGGCATATTGTCCCTCCAAATCCTCTCTTAACCTAGTTCAACACTGAACTAAAAGAGCACTTTCATCTCCTGGTGGCTCATTTGATCCTCATTTCTAAATTGACTCCATTGGCGTCCCAGGAAGAGTCCCTAATGAATTTAAGTCTAGGAACCAAATTGTGGCAGGATTTGAACCTATTTTATTCTGGTAGTCCACTATTAATAAAAATGTAGATTGGATAAGCATTCGGGAGGCTGAGACCGGAGGATCCAGGTTTGCGGCCAGCCTCAGCTACCTACTGAGGCACTCCGCAACTTAGTGAGACCTGTTTTCAAAATAAAGAATAAAAAATAGGGCTGGGGGTGTAGCTCGGAGGTAAAATGCCCCTGAGTTCAATCCCCAGTATCGCAAAAAAAAAAAAAAAATGTAGATTGGATAAATTACATCTATTACACGCAATAATGATTTGTTAACTATACTAGGGATGATATAAGAAAAATTAGCTGGACAATTAGATGCCACTAGTTGAATGTCATGGGAAAATAGATTGGCTTTAGATATGATCCTAGTTGAAAATGGTGGTATATGAGCCATTATTGGAAAATAATGTTATATTTTTATTCCCAATATTATGGCCCCTGATGGAACCATAACAAAAGTTTTATAAGGATTAGCAAACCCTAGTGAATGAAATCACTGGAAATTCAGGGATAGATGACCCTTTACCTAATGGAACAATGGTTTGATAAATGGAAAGGAATAATAACATCAGCTTGACCTCCCTTATCATTGTTATTGGAGTGATGATTTTGATAGGACACTGTATAATTTCCTGCATACAAGGATTAGTCCAGAGATTTATAGAGACAGCCATTGCCAAAGAGCCTCCACCCCCATAAAATAATAAAAATTTTCTACTTATCAATACTGATGAAGAAAATCAACTTATTTTAAAAGAGTTCGAAGAGTAAAAATATATCAAAAGAGGGGAGAATTGTGAGGAATAAAGACAATCCTTTCTATTGAAGTAGCAAATTACATAGAAGTGTATTCCTTTGTGTCACTGTAACTTAGGCATTAGTTTTGTATCAGTACTTGAGTCTGTATGCTCCACTCCCTGAATCTTTCAGCCATCTTAGCTCATATCACTTTTGGTTGACCTGAATCTTCCATTTTAGCTCCTATAACCTTTATTTGAGGAGAAATCTTCCAGAATGTTAAACTTTGTTTCAAACTTACTGTCTTAGAAAGTACTCAGTCACACAGAGTTGTGAACCCAAGCCCTGACCAATCAGGGCAAGGGGCAGGATCACTTTAGGTATTCAAAACCGAGTAGCCTGCCTGCTTGGTGTGCTTGCTCACCAGACTTGTTGCTGTTGCACACCCTTCTGCAGAGAAGTAAATTGCCTTGCCAAGTTACTTTCAATTCCATGAGTTTTTAATTTACAGCTTCCTTAGAATCCGTTTCTAACAAACCTAAAGGCATTCTACCTCTGAGCTACCTCCCCAGTGCTATTTCCTTTTTTTTTTTTTTATTTTGAAGCAGGATCTTGCTTGGTTGCTGAGGGTTTTGCTAAATTTCTGAGGGTGTTCTCAAATCTGTGATCCTTCTGCTTTAACCTGCCAAGCACTGGGATTACAGTCATGCACCATGCTCATATTTATTTTTAATGAGCAAAATCCTGTATTTTATTGTGTACAACATATTTTGCAAGATGTATACACTATGACATGGATAATTGAAGCTAGTTAACATATGTGTTACCTGATTTACTTATCAATTTTGTGATGAGAATACTAAAAAACTACTCTCTTGGGGATTTTCAAGAATACAAGCCAGGCGTGGTGGTGCAAGCTTGTAATCCCAGCATTTGGGAGGCTGAGACCGGAGGATCCAGGTTGGTGGCCAGCCTCAGCTACCTAGTGAGGCACTGCACAACTTAGTGAGACCCTGTTTCAAAATAAAGAATAAAAAATATGGCTGGGGGTATAGCTCAAAGGTAGAATGCCCCTGAGTTCAATCCCTAGTACTGCAAAAAAAAAAAAAAAGAAAAAATAGGGCTGGGCCCCTGAGTTCAATCCCCAGTACCCGCAAAACAAACAAACAAACAAAAATTGCGATTATTTATAGTGACCATGCTGTACTCTTGAGTTTCTTCCTCCTATCTAACTGGAATTTTATATCCATTGACCAATAAGCTCCTTTTTCTCCTTATGCAACTTGAATGTCTTCACGGATTGACTACATTCTACTTGTTTTTTTACATCTTGATTCTCAATGCAAATGATCTGAATTATGGCTCATTCCTTAGCTATCAACGTGTTCAAATATGCTTTTGAAAACTTAACATTCCTAAAAGCATTCTGTACCAATCTTTTTCTTAGCATGATGTGTCGCTGAAACAATGAAGAACGGTTGGTGTTTACTTCCAGTGAGATGGGTTTGAAAGGGCACTTTGAAAGAATATGACTTCCTTCTGGAAGCTTGAAAGTCACTAGTTACAAATGAATGAATCTTCTATTTGCTTTATGGAAAATTGAAAAGATACTTCAAGCTGTGCTTAATGTTAGGTTTAGCATCACGTTGAGTGTATTGCAAAGATTCTGCAGAAGGAATCCTGTTGTGAAATTAGATGAAAACCAGGGGTGAATCGAATTTCATTTGAGCGTTTTTACAATTTAAATTGCTTCTGCCTGGAATTTTATAATATATGTAGTTCAGAGCATCCAGAGATGTAAAAGAACAAAGAACACCACAACATAGCAGTGCGGACGTGGACGCTGCCTTGAGGTGAAGGAGACTTCCTGGGAAGACCAAAAATACATTTTCCCACTTGATGTTACTATTCTGCACAGAAGTTGTAAACACAAAGCCTTCTAATTTTAAGATCTTCAGAACTTGAGGCCATTTTTTCAGACTTCTGATAGTTCCAAAGCCCTCCCCCCCAAAAAAAAGGATACTAATCATTTCTGTATAATCCACCCGCATTCACCTCTTGGTTGTGAGATATTAGGGATACATTCTCACTTTTTTCGACTGTCCAAATAATGGACACAACTTTCTGTGAACATTCTCCAGCAATCTCATTTTCTTCTCCTGTTATTTCTCCACGGCCCCTAAAATGCTCACAAGCTACTCTCTGAGTATGATGCTGAAGGGCAGTAGAGTTCCTAAAGCAGTCTGGTTACTTGGGAGACAGCCTGTCAAAAAGGCTATAACCTAACCACGGCGGGGCGGGCCGGAGCGTCGCCGTGGCAACGGCGCTTACGCACGCACGTCGCCGCCAGGAGGGCGGGGAAATGCAAAAAAGTCTTCGCCCTCAGCCTGCGAGGCGGCGTTAGCCACCGCCCCGCGCGTCGCCATGACGACGGCGGCGCCACGCACCCGCCGCTGCTGGTGGGCGGGGAAAAGAGAGGGCGGATATTCCCACCCATCCTCGGCCTGGGGGAGGGGGACGGTAGTAGACGCCACCCGGACGTCGCCACGGCAACAGCGCAGGCGCACAGGCCGCAGCCCGAGGGGTGGGGCCGGGGGCGGGGAAATGCGAGGCCGGTAGTCCCCGCCCCCGGCCTGCTAGGCGGCGGCCACCCCGCGGCCCGCACGGATTTGAAACCGTTTGGCGGCGTTGGCGGCGGCGGCGGCGCGGGCATTAGCGGCCGAGCGGAAAGCTTGCATGTAGGGGCGCCAGGTTCTTGTTTCTCCGCGTTTCCCCCCTTCCCGCCCCTCTCCCCAGGTTCTCCGTGGAATTGTCGCGGGGAGGCGGCCGCCCGGCCCGTGCGCGCTCGTGCGGGGCGGGGCGTCGCCCGCAGGCCCGGGCCCGTTCTCCAGGCCCCCGGGGCGCGCGCCCCCCTGGGTGTCACCTGCAGAGGGACGTCCAGGCCCGGGCCCCAAGGGAAAGTCCTAAGGAAAGTTTGATCAGCTGCGATCTGGGGGCATGGGGGATGCTGGTCAGCAAGACGTGGTCCAGAAATCTGCCCCCGGGGGGCTTGCGCGGTGAAAAGAAATCTGTGTCCTGGATGAGGTAGGGGAGCGGCCCCGGCGGCTTGGGCCACGCAGGCGGCCCCCTTCCGGTCCCGTACTAGCCGAGGAAGGACTGCCAGGAACCGGATCGCAGGAGTTTTCAAATCCGTCTGGATCACAGTCGGATCCAGATGCTGGATTTAGGGCAGAACCAGAGTGCGAGTTGGTTTGTAGAAACAATCCTAATAAACCTCCCGCTAGGAAAGGCCCTATCCCAGCATCACGGCCTGTTGGGAGGCAATGTTTCTGAGTTTTAAGTGTTCGAGAGAACGACATAAAGTCAGTGTCCAACTTTGATTCTGATCACTGCGCGGCTACTTTTATTATTTGTCTTCACGCTTTCAAGATGCGGGGAAGTGAGACAAGGCAAATGAAATGCCATGATCCTCTCTGCAGCAGTGGTTCGTCTCTGGCAAAGTGGAGTGCAGGATGATTTTTGCAGTGTTGAGGTCCAACTGACTTTCCAAGGACCCTGGGTCAGTTAACCCGCTAAGCCTCAGCTTCCTAATTCGTGAAAGTGGCGGTGAAAATGCTTTGCATCTGGTAGGGTGCGCAGGATACACTGGGAAGGCTCCTGTCAAAACATTCAAATATAAGCCAGATAAAACGTGCACCTGTAACCCTTTTTGACTTACATTTCAAGTCTTTACTGACCCACAGTATACTTAAAATATAACTTGACAGAACAAAGTGGGTTTTACACAATGTTCAGGAACATGTTTGTTGTGTTTGGCAAGGGGCTTGATATGTGTCAAGTGTGTTCTTGGCTTAACAGTTGTGGCTTTTTTTCCGCTAAGGCGGTTTAATATTTGTGGCTTGCTTACGTTTTGCTGACTCCTGTGCTAGCTAAGCACCTTGAGAAGGTCTTAGCCCATTTTGTAGCTGTTCACAAAGAAACAGGTGTAAAAAAGACCATGCCAGTGAATTTAATAAAAGATATGATACAAATATGGATTATTGAAATAAACAAGGACCACCCAATTTGCTTCTTTTTCCTTTCGAAGTAGTTTTTTATATAGCTAGTGGTTATACTATAGTTTGTATCATTCACACAGGATGCATACTTTAAGACCAAGATGTAGTTTTTACTTATTTTGCAGTTTTAATAATTTAAATATGCAGTTCTGGTAAATAGTGTAAACCTTTTTGATTAATTGGATATATTTTATATATAACATGTAATTTGTGTACCAGGAATTCCTTAAAGGCTTGAAATGTTAATTTTTTCCATTAATTTTGTTGGAGAATGAATAAGGGATAAGGAGAAGCAGATTTTTAGCTTTTACTAAATATCCCTCTGATGCTTTGATCTTGTTTTTTTAAACAAATATGTATTCTGGTATTGCATGTCATTAGAGCAATTCAGATTGCCTTTCTATTTTTCAAAATACTCTTTTATTAGTTGGAGATACTGCTGACTTATATGTAAATGGCCAGGTGGTCAGATATAATGGATCTGAGAGCTGGGGATTTCAGAATTTAAATCTGAGCTTTGTGCTTAATTTTATGATTTTGGTAAGCCATTTAACCATTGCATTTTAGTTTCCTCCAACATTAAACACTAACATTTCCTGCCAGTGTCAACGGATTTATTGAGAATTAATGATTATGTGGAATCTTTCTACTTTGGCCATGAGTAACGCTGCTCTTAGATAACTGATGACATGGACAGGATGCACTGTTTTAAGTGTGGAAGGACATCTAGGCCAGAGCAGTGTTTAAAAGCTGGGATTATGAGTTTCTCTTGGTTTGTTTATCCATGTGAATAGTTGCTTTTCAACTTTGATATGACATATCAAAGTTATCCTTCCTTCCTTCCTTCTTTCCTTTCCTTATCCCTTCCTTCCTTTGCGGTATTGGGGATTGAACTCAGAGGCATTCTACCTCCAAGCTATACCCCTAGTTCTATTTTTTATTCTTTATTTTTGAAACAGGGTCTCACTAAATTGTGGAGGGCCTCACTAAGCAGCTGAGGCTGGCTGTGAACCCAGATCTTCTGGTCTCATCCTCCCTCATACTGGGATTACAAGCATGTGCCACAATGCCCGGCTCTATACCTTTCTTTTACCAAGTATATAACTAATGGAATATATTGTAGGAATGTAAAATGAAACCAACAACCAAACGTACACAAAAAAGCCCCTCCAATCAGCTAATCAGAAAATGTATTTACATCATGTTTTGTTTATGCATTGCTGAGGATAAAACCCAGGGCCTTCCATATGGCTAGGTAAGGAACTTTATGACTGAGTTATATCCCCATACCTAAATAAAACTTATTTTAACCAAATTTTGAATTTGACAATGTATTTCTTCTAATACATTTAGGTAGTATAACCAGTTTTGAATTAGGGACATACAGTATTCCTATTCTGGAAGACCTATTTGATACTCAAAACAGAAGCACTGAAAAACAATTGGACCAGGCATGGTGGGAGGCTGAGACAGGAAGATCACAGGTTTGAGGACAGCCTCAGCAACTTAGTGAGACTTTGTTTCAAAACAAAAAATTGAAAAGAACTGGGGGTGTAGCTTGGAGGGAGGATGCTTCTGGGTTTAATCCCCTAGTGCCAAACAAAACAATCAATCTGTTTAATTAGCACTTGTTTAGCAAGCATTTCTTTAGTTTCCAATATGTACCAGATAATATGCTGGGTACTCATTGAGATGCCTAATGATCCCTGCCTTCCAGGAGCATCTTAGATGGTAGAAGATATGTAAATATTACACAAATGTGTAAAAAAAGAAATACAGCATGATAAATAGTATTCCACAGATGTGAACAGTCTATATGGGGAATACAGCAACAGTCTAGGTAAGCCAGTCTAGGTAAGCGGGGCCAGCTCCACTCAGAAGTTACATTTAAGCTGCATTTACCTGGCTCCAGGCAGAGGGAACAGCCTATGCAAAGGGAGTGGGGGCAGATATTGAAGAGTGATGAGGAGTTCATTAAGAGGAGAGTAAAGTGGTCAGTGTTGAGTTGGTGTAGTAGGCAAAGTAAGTGTGTGGTGAGACCAAAAGGCAAAGGCACTTGCATAGTATGCTGTCATAGTAGGCAGTCAAAAGCAGTGGCAAGCTTAGCTTTTATCCCAAGTGGAGAAAGTGGACAACAAGAGACAGTTCCTGCATGAGGCTGTTGGGTGGTACAGGAAGTGGCGGGCAGGGCTTTCTCTGAGATGATGGCCATGAGAATAGAGAAGCTGACAGATGTTGAGACATAGCTGAGTATTTGTGCACACGTGGGTTTGTGAGCGTTTAGAGAATGGGAAGACTGGAGCTTCTTGTGTGGGAGATGAAGTAGATGAGGATGCCATCAAATAGAGTATAGCATAGGTAGAACAGGTGTATGGGAAAATCACGGGGAATTTTCTTTGGGACATGTTAATCTAGATAACAAGTGGGAACATATTACTGAATACATCTACGAGACTGTTGTGAAGATGAGCCTGGTGTTGCAAAGAGAAGGTGGAGGGAGAAATATATGTAAATGTATATGTATGTATGTGTGTGTATATATATATATATGTATACACACAGATATATGTATATATATTTGTGGTACTAGGGATTGAACCCAGGGGCATTCAAACTCTGAGCTGCACCTCAGCTCCTTTTTAGTTTTTTGTTTTGAAACAGCATCTCACCAAGCTGCAGAGAGCCTCACTAAATTGATGAGGTTGGCCTGGAACTTTCTATCATCCTGTCTCAGCCTCTCAAGTGCTGGGATTGCAGGTGTGTGCCACCACGCCAAGCTAGAAGTAAAATTTAAGGGTGAATGACATGAAGAGAATACTTGAAGTTTTAGGACTGTGATAGCCCAGAGGGAACGTTAACAAGTTGGATCAAGAGGAGGGTAAGGAGAGCGTGTGGGAGAAGCAGGAGCCCTTGAGGGACTGAGGAGGAAAGATCAGAGAGGCAGCAGGACGCAGGAGTGGGTGCAATTGCTGAAGTCAGGGTGAGTTTCTAGTAGTGAGTTGTAAGCATTATAGAGTCTGTAGAGAGACGTTTGCACAGAGGATGCAAACTAAAGATAGCCCTTTGGACTTGGCGATTGGTGGATCACTGAACTGTGAGAAGATTTTCAGTAGCATGATGGAGATGGGCGAGGTAATTCACAGGGGGAGGCCTGGATAAAGTTGGCCAAGTGAAGGAAGATAGGTGGACTGGGTGGAGTGAGGGCTGGCACAGGAGGGGAGGGAGTCAGCAGATAAGGGAGAATTTGAAAAGAAGAGGAGGGGACTGATAATTGATAGTTGAAGGGACCTTAGCAAGAGGGAGGGTTCTGCAGCTCCTCATAAGGGAGGTAAGCATGTCTTCTCTAAGAGGTGATTTGGGAGGTGGGATGAGTGCCATTTTAATCGGGGGTTACCACCTATTTTTTCATGAAGCAAGGGGGGGGGGAGAGGCTGGAGGTGTTTAAGGGACTTTAAGATATCTGGTAAAAGTTTTAAAAGCTGCTGTGGAGTAGGAAATAGAAAATGATTCCTGAGGGCTCAGGCGACATCAGAAGCCATCTGACTCCAAGGCAATGCTGTCGTCTTCTAGCAGTCTTTGGTTAAAGAACGGGATGGGATGGGGAGGAATCAAGGGGTTGTAGTCTTGCTCAGTAGAAAGAAAAGGTCTAGTAGAATTGGGAGGGAGAAAGGGAGGGAGGGGAGCTTAGGATGCTAAAGTACTAATCAGATGGAGGGGTTCTTTTGCAGATAATGAGAATGAGTGCATGATATAGTCAGACGGTTGGAGCCTCATAAGAGGGGAATTTTGGGGTTGAAGCTGGGAGAGCAGTAGTTGGGAAGTGGCAGCATGGATCTTGTCAGTGTTTTCTTCCCTGGGCAAAGTTGAATGGAGGGAATGAAAGGCTTGAGACAGCATATGTGTGTGTACGCGTGTGAGAGAGATGTACAGACACCGTGGATCACTCTCATGGCTATGAGGGAAGTAAAGTCAGTGAAAGCTAGAGTTTCCTTATGAGACCGGATAGAGAGGAGTTTCTGGAAGAGATTGTTGATACTGCAGTGGCAGATACTGTGGTAAATGCTAAGAAGCTGGTTTAACAGTGTTTCAGTGAGTCCCCAAGCCTGACAACAGCAGCTTAGAGGAAGGAAGGTTTATTTTCTTACAGTTCTATAGATTTCAAGGGTTCCGTGCATGTTAGGCTGAATGAATTCTGCGGAGCTTAGGGAACGGTGTAGAGAACAGAGAGAGAAGAGTGCAAGGACTCTGCTCTCATAGCACAGGAGCCAGAAGCAGAGAGTGCAAGGGGAGGAGGGACCCTATATAGCCCCCAGGGCCACACTTCCAGGGACCCCGCCTCCAACCAAGCCCTGCCTCCAGCCTCCAGCGAGGCTGCTTTGTCTGCTGAGGTCTGAGGGCACATTCTAAATCCAAACCATAGCAGCAGGTAGAGGAAAGCCTGTGGAACAAGACAGCTTATGTGGCAGAGCAGTGCTTTCTCCTAACTATGTAATTTGCAAACTGAATCCTTAACAAATTAAGCATTATATATCATGTACAGACAGTTCACATCCCTACCAAGTTTTTTCACAACTTAAATATGTAGAGGATGGATACATTTTTAACATAAGAAATTTTGCCATAACCTATGTTTCTGATTTTTATGATGCATTCTCTTTATATTTACTAGTTTGTTTTTGTTTTGCTAATTGGAGAAATATGAAGACAAATGTTTTAAGATTTTTAAAGAGGATTAAAAATTTTAAATTACAGAAAATTCTTTTTTTTTTTGCAGTACTGGGGATTGAACCCAGGGGCATTCTACCTCCGAGCTACACCCCCAGTCCTAATTTTTATTCTTTTTATTTTGAAACAGTGTCTCACTAAGTTGCAGAGAGCCTCACTAAGTAGCTGAGGCTGGCTGCAAACCCGGATCCTCCGGTCTCAGCCTCCCAAGTACTGGGATTACAAGCGTGCGCCACACACCCAGCACAAATTCATTTTTTAATACACGGTCAATAAATTTTTACCCATGAGTAGATGGATTCTGCAGTCTCTACAGACAATTCAACGGCCAAAAGGCTTCCTTGTGCCTCTGTTCTGTATTTGTCCTCTCTCCCACTGGTAACCCCCTTGAACTCTGGACCTGTTCTCTATGCTGAAATTTTTTGGCCTTTCCTAGAATGCCATACAAATGGAATTCATTTATAGCCTTTGGGAATGGCTTCTTGCACTTAGTGTACTCTGTAGTGTATTCATGTTGTTATTGTCATACCGCCATTCATCCCTTTTTATTGCTGAATGCTATGCTCTTGTGAACATATACCATGTTATGTTTTGTTATGTTTATCAGTTCCCAGTTGAAGGACATTTGGGCTATTTATAATGTTTGGTGATTTTTTTTTTTTTTTGAAAAAGCTGCTATAAATCTATTTGCATTTTTTGTAAATATAGGTTTTTGTTTTTTTTTTTTCATTTCACTTAGGTAAATACCTGGGAGTGGGATTTCTGAGTCATATAGTAAGTGTATTTTTAACTTTTTGAGAAACTGCCAACAGTTTTCAGAGTAGCTATATGATTTTATATTCCTACCAGTAATGCATTAGCATTTCTGTTGTTCACACCCTCACCAGCACTTAGTATTGTTTGCATTCTTAATTTTAGTTGTACTGATATATTTGTGATGGTATTTCATTGTGGCTTTTATTTGTATTTCCCTAGTGATTAATGATGTTGAACATCTTTTCGTGTGATTGCTTGCTGTTACTTGTATTTCTTCTTCAGTGAAGGAAATGATGTTTTGGTGGTGGTAGTGGAGCAGCTGGGGAGCCAACCTAGGCCTTTCACATTCTAGGCAAGCACTCTACCATTGAGTTACACCCCTAGCCCCAAGGGATTGATTTAAAGTACAAAAATATTTATGGGATACAGGGTGACATTTCAAAACATGTATACAGTGTGTAATGATGAGATCAGACAATTGGCCAATTTATCATCTCAGATATGTTTCATTTCTTTGGGAACATTCAAAATCATCTCTACTAGCTATTTTGAAATATATAATTAGTTTTCAGCCAGTTAATTTTTTACTGATTATTTTCATTTGATTGTTGTTATTTTTATTGGGGTAAATTTTGAGAGTTCTTTATATATATGTAGGTATATAGGTATGTATATAGAGAGCGGGGGGAGAAAGAGAGAGAGAGAGAGAGAGAGAGAGAGAGAGAGAGAGAGAGTGAGTGTGTGTGTGTGTGTGTGTGTGTGTGTGTGTGTGTGTGTTTGCTGTGGTGGGAATGAACTTGGTGACTCACATACACTGGGCAAATATGTCCTCCCAGGCTGTGGTTTATTTCTTCAATCCCTTAACGAAGTCTTTTGCAGATCAAAAAGGGTTTTTTTTTTTTTTCTTTCTTTCTTTTTTTGTTTCCTTTAGGGTGAAGTCTAATATTGCATAGTGTTTTTTTATTTATGAATAGCACTTTTAGTGTTACATATAAGAAATCTACCATAACTAAAGCCATGAACATTTTTTTCCTGTCTTTTCTTCTAAGAGTTTTATAGGTTTACATTTTACACTTAGGTCCTTGATTTGTTTGGGGTTAATTTTCTATATAGTATGAGGTTTATTTATTTATTTTTTTCACATATGGATGTCCATCTGTTATAGCATTATTTGTTGTAAAAATGGTCATTTCAATGCATGTCACTGGCAACATGATTTATATTATGTGAGACTATAATACACCAATATGTATATATATATGTGTGTATATGTGTGTACATATATATATATATATATATATATATATATATATATATATACACATACATATATATGTCATTTCCCCATGAGTTAAACCCTTAAATCTTTGTTGAAAATCAGTTACTTCTGTATATGTTGTTTTATTTTTGGACTTTCTGTTCTGTTCTATTTCTGTCTATCCTTTCACCAATACTAAATTGTCTTGACAATTATAGCTTTATAGTGCATCTGAAAATCTGGTAATGTGGGTCCTCAAATGTTGTTTTGCCTGCTCTAGTTCCTTTACCTTTCCTTATAAATTTTAGAATTAGTTTATCTGTACTGTAGATTTTTTTTTTGTGGTAGTAGGGATTGAACTCAGGGGCATTCTACCTCCAAGCTACACCCCTAGCCCTATTTTTTATTCTTTATTGTGAAACAGGGTCTTGCGAAGTTGCAGAGGCCTAAGTAGCTGGGGCTGGCAGAGAACTTGTAATCCTCCTGTCTCAGCTTCCCAAGTACTGGGATTACAAGCTTGCACCACCACACCTGGTTGGATTTTTGTTGTAATTACATTAAATCTAAAGGTCAATATGGGGAAAATTGATATTTGATTGATGAGTTTTCTTTGTTCTATTTTGTCATAGTTCTGTAGTTGTTGGTTTTTTTTTTTTTTTTTTTTTTTTTTTATTTTTTTTTTTTTTTTTTTTTTTTTTTTTTTTTTTTTTTCCAGTGCTGGGGATTGAACCCAGGGGCATTCTACCTCTGCGCTACATGCTCAGCCTTATTTTAATTTTTTTATTGGGAAGCAGGGTCTTGCTAAGTTGCTGAAAGCCTTATTGAAAGCCTTACAGGCTTCAAAGCTGTGATCCTCCTGTCTCAGCCTGTCAGGTACTGGGATTACAGGTGTGCGCCACCACGCCTGGCTCCGTTTTGTAGTTTTCAGTTACAGTAGTTTTAAACATCTAAAATGTTTAATTTTGAATTTTTTTACAGATTGGATTATGGAAATGGAAAGTGAAGAAGAAAAATGGGAGAAGCTGGATGCGGAATTTGATCACTTTGTGGTAGATATGAAGCCCTTTGTTCTAAAATTACTCCATAGGTCAGGTAAGATTTTGCTTGAAAACTAGATTCTTAAGATTAAATTCTTCTTTATATTATTTAATTGAACCAACTTTCAAAATACAAAGTGCAATGCTTTTGTATTTTTTTTTTTTTTTTGCTGTTGATTGATTGTTTATTTGAGCTGCTCAAGGGTAAATGAAAATTTAGTGACAATGTCCTCTAAACTGTGAAAAGATCATATTGAGTTTTTCTGTTTTTTTTTTTGCTGAACTGGGAATTGAACACAGGGTCTCACACATAGTGGGCAAACATTCTACCATAGCGCTACATCCCTAGCCTTTTAGAAAGACCTTTTGTGGTCTTTGTAAAGACTTCATATATGTCATGAGCTTGTAGCACATGGATCTCTAATGTTAGCTGCAACTGCTTCTTCCTCCCCCTGTGGAAATGTCTTCTGTTTCGGGAGCCTACTCTTCACCTACTCTGTGATCCTTTTGTTTGTTAAAGCAGAAGAGAATCCATTGACCTTTTATGCTTACTGCTTGACTGAATAAAACCAAGTATGAATGAGTTGTTGCTATCTTGTCTCTTATTCCTGGCCTGTCATTTCTAATTTTGGAAAGCGAGTCTTTGTCTCAAGTTAGACAATTTTCAGATAATTTAAGGCATCAGAGAGCAATTGGAGAGAATTTGAGGGGAGGTAGGGAGGTGTTCTAAGCTGTAGTAGGCATAAAGTTGGATATAAAGGCAAATCTGATTTGGTAGCTAATGAGTGAAGGGTTGGAGGGGGTCAAGAAGCTATGGCTTTTACCTTTTCAGAGTTCCCTATTTCCCTGAGTTATCTGAGGCTGTGACTCAGTAGTGTGCAGTTATTGCAAGGAGCTGCTGCATTAGAGAAGGGAGTGCTACAGAGCTGTGCTCTGTGGTCACTCGTTCTAGAGCCTGCGGCTTTCCTAGTCCAGGGCAGCTTCGCATGGCCCTCCTTTGAATCTTCTTCTTCCTCTTTTCTCGTCTTGTTGGACCACAACCTTTTTTTTTTTTTTTTCCCATCTAGTATTCTTTAAACGAATATTTCATGTCCTGTGGCTCATTCATGGTTATTTGAATTAGTATTTAGTGATATTTCTGTGCTGCATCCTCTTCTGATGGTTGCTACTTTTATTTTTGTCTTTTTAATCTTAGTCTGCTGATTAGAAAAAATTTGTATTAACATTTCCCATTATAAATGTATTTCAAATCAAACCATCATATTTTATTTTCTTTTAAAAATCAATTTTAGATACATAGAATTAATTATAATCTTTGCTTGATGACACCTTGTTAGTGTTGGAGCATTCATTGACTTCTTTAATTAATTCATAATGATCATGTGGGAACTCATATCCCATTCAGGAACTAGACATTTATAATAACTTAACTCTTATAGCTAAATGCTACGTTTGGTGTTGTTTTTTTCCCATATTTTTAAGTAGAGAATTGAGTTATTTTCATTAACCAAGTTGTTGTACTAAATTCTAGGTTAAATATTCTATAGATTTCATTATATAGATGCTCTGGGACATGTAGAAAACACATAGCTTGAAAAATTGTTTACTTACATTCATCAGTACCTGTATGTACTTTTGTATTTTATTTTTGTGCACAGAGCAGCTAATATTTCATGAAGTTTTTTCTGTGATCATATAATTTCCAAAGCAAAAAATGAAAGTTTTTTTAGAGGCAGAGTTCTCATACCTGTAGTGAGATTTGCAAAGTGGTAAATCCAGCCTTAGTGGTTTTTGTAGGTAAACAACAAATGAATATGACCTTTATAAACTAAGAGATTAGGACAGACTTATGATTTGTGTTAGATATATAATCCTTAATTTGCATTAGGCTGATAAAAAAAATCAATATCAGAGTAGTTTTCATGAGACCTAAAACAATCCAAAGTCTTGGATCATTCTATATGGATTAACCTTTTTAGCTAGATTTTTAAGAGGATAATTATTTTATGAAATTACATGTAAATAGCACTCATTTTTAGAGATGTTAAAAGAAAACTCTAATAAATCAAGTATAATCCCTGGAAGTTATTGGCTTTAATAAGTAAAATGTTTGGATTTAATTTTAGAGTAATATAAAATGCTCAATAAATAAGAGCTTACATTTTATTTTTTTCTAGGTTTGTATAGATAAAATTACAGAAAGGTTTTTTCAATTATCTAAAGTTATTTTAGAGATATGAAATAATAGTAAATATGTGTGTGTATGTATATGTGTGTATGTATACATATGTGTGGGGGTGTATGTATGTGTATGTGTTACTGGAGATGAAATCCAGGTGGATTCTAACATCCGAGCTATACCCCAGCCCTTTTTATTATTATTATTTTTTGTTTTGAAACAGGGTCTTGCTGGGTTGCTGAGAGTCTCTCTCCATTGCTGAGACTGTTCTTGAACCTGCAATTGTCCTGTCTTAGTCAGCCAAGTACTGGGATTACAGGTGTGTGCCACCACGCCCTGTGCAAAGTTTTCTCTCAGAAATTTATTTGATAGTAATCCAGAGATTTTATTTTTGTGAAAATGTTTCTTTGCATTTGTCTTGCCCAACAGCTAATTAATTAATATTGTAAATTCTAGTTAGGAAGTCTACAGCCTGCGAGCCAATTCCAGCCTACCTTTTTTGTAAAGTTTTATGGGAATAGCCATATCGTTTGTCTGCATACAGTTTGTGACAGCTTTCATGGTGCAGTGGCTGAGTAGAGCACTTGCGCCACAGATCACATGGCTTACAAAGTTTAAAGTATTAACTGTTTGGATCTTTACAGGAAAATGTGCTGATCTTTATTCTAGTCAAAAGCAGACACATTCTAGGTATTTGTAATTACATATTTTCTCTTCTGAGAAATTGAGTTTCTAATCGTTCCTCTGTATTTACAGAACGGCAGAGGTGTGCTCTTTGGATTAGAAAGCTGTGTGAGCCTTCAGGAACAGGCGTAGGAGTAATGGGCAGGAAGAATCGGAACCTGTATGCCAAACTGTTGCTGCATATGCTCAAGCGAGGAGTACTCGAAGGCCCGTTCACACACCGCCCTGAGCCAGGGACACTAAAAACGTTACCTTCATACATGGTAGGTTTTGTTGACCACAGTGTGTTGGTTTCATTTCTTTAAAAGTAAGTGTGATTGATTATCTCTTTTGGAAGTGGTAATGCTATTAGATTATTTGTGCTAGGCAACACATTAGTTAAAACTATTTTCTTCTCTCTGATTGAATTTTTTTCACTTTTGATAGAAAACAGGTATTAGCACACAGGGGAATATCCTTATTGATTTATTCATTTGTATTCTATAATATTTGTAAAAACAAAAATTGAATTTTAATATTGGTATTTACTTTCCAATTAAACTTCACTGGTTTATCATAGTAATATTTTATGTATTTCAGCAAATTCTATTTTTAAAACTTCTTCATATATATTGTTTTAAAATTTATGAGAGTTGGATTGAATCTTCTGTAGGTTCCTTTCTACTCTAATGACAATAGTAAGTTGGAGTTTAGAAGTGATTTTTATACTTCATTTAATTTCATTATTATACTCAGCTTTGTTATAAGGCAGTTATGATTGTTGGTTGATGAATTGTTACTGTCATGTTCTTTGTAAACATGAAATATACCATAGTTTCTGTGGGATTTGAATACTTGAAAAATCTGACTAGAATAGTAGGTGTTAAGAGTTGCTATTAGGATATACTTTTTTTTTTTTAAATGAACTGCAAAATTCTTTGGTAACAAATTTTTTTTCCCTGTATTTCATCAATTTACTTAAAGTCACATTATATGCTGTTATCCATTATATGTTAAAGTAGCACCACACATTTTGTTTAGGATCAGTAGTGTTTGAGATAGTGGTTATGTGATTTGACATTTGATTAGACATTAGAATGACTTACAGTAGTCCCCCCCCCCATCTGTGGGAATACATTCTAAAACACATTTTCCCCGTCCCCCTCCCCCCCATACTGAATGTCTGAAATGGTGAGTAGTACTGAATCTTTTATACTGTACTGATAACCGAGACATCTGCTAAATGACTAGGAGGTAAGTAGTGTCTACAGTGTGAATATGCCTAGTGGGTTATAGTGGGGTTCATAGTGGAGTCATACTACTCAATTAAACACAGTTTGAATTTTAATTCTTTATTTCTGGAATTTTTCATGTAGTACTTTTGGGCTATGGTTGATTGCAAAAAAACTAAACCATGGAAAGCAAAACTGTGGAAGGGGAAGGCTACTGTATCTTATTAAAAAAAAAGTTGTTATGCATTTATGATTTGGGATGGAGGGTCATGTGTCACCTCTCTATAGAGGAGAACCCTTTGAAGATTTTCTGTGTAGGGTTGGGAGAAGCATTACACAATGTCTTCAGTGCAGATCTCTTCAGAAATGTGTCATTACACAGGCTGGTTAATTTGAAGAAAAATAAATAGATGAATGTCATTCTTAGTAGAAAATTTCATGAAGCACATTCAGATGTTAAAATATGATGATATTATATCATATTTTCCCATTTACACTTAGTCATGGAGTCAAAGTTAAGGGCTTTAGTTTACAAATAAAGTGATGAGGCACAGAGAGGAGCCACTTAATAATGTGGCCAGAACTAAGTTTCAGGTCTCTTACTCTGTTGTTTCTACCTCATCAAGGGAATCCCTAATTGTAATTTCTGATTTGTATTGATTGTGGCTTCTCTGCCCACTGATTGTGTATGAGTGTGTGTGTGTGTGTGTGTGTGTGTGTGTGTGTGTGTGCGTGTGCGCCCGCGTGTGCAGGCACCCAAGAAATAAAGGTTACAGAAAGAAACAGAGTAGTACATGATTTAAAAAACTTTCTGCCAGGCATGGTGGTACAGGCTTGTATTCCCAATACTTGGGAGGCTGAGACAGGAGGATTGCAGCTTCCAGGACAGCTTCAGCAACTTAGGGAGGCCCTCAGCCACTTAGTGAGACCTTGTTTCAAAATAAAACATAAAATAGAGCTGGGGGTGTAGCTCAGAGCTAGAATACCCTTGGGTTCAACCCTAGTACAATAAATAAATAAATAAATAAATAAATAAATAATTTTTCCATTTAACTCTTCATAATGCTAAAATCATTTTTGTATATATTACCAGATTTATCTGTTATATAATTTTTTTCAGATTTCTTACATAGTAGAGCATAGCAAAACTATGAAATATGTTACGCATTTTATTAGTGTTTTATAACTTGTGCATTATGTGATACATTTTTGCATATTTGTATGTAATTGAATTTGAGTATTTAAGAGGCTGATAAAGTTTGGAACTTGGTGGAAATTTAGGTATTTCTTTATAGTATATTTTGAGAGAATAATTTCTTTCATTTTTAAAAATCAGTCCATCTATTTTGATGAACCAAATCCAGCACGAGCCAAAGGTCCAACCCCCGAGAGGCTCCCCCCCTGGGTGATGGGGCAGCTGGAGACAAGTGAGCACTCGTGCAGTGAATCGTGGAGACTCTCTTCTGGAGACGATAATGCGTTGGTGCTGTCACCAGCTGACGTCCACAGGTATGCTATAGAAATGGGATCTAGAATGTTTTTCATCATTTTTGGAACTGGTTCATCTATTGAATTTTTTTAATGGTAAAGAGTTGGTTTGCTTTATATTTTTGCTGAAGTTGAGGGCTGTGAGTGGATGTTGGATAGGTAAAATAACAGTTTATTTTTTCCATTTATATTCAAGGTTATTTTACATTTTAAGCTACTTTTATGGATATATGTTAACTTCATATATATTTTTTCTTCATATATACATATATGTGTATATATATATTATATTGCTTGGAAGGTGGTGGCTGAGAATCTTTACATAACACAACTGTGTTTTCCTTTGTGACAGGCATTAAGAACATTTTCAATGACTTCCAACAAAATATAATACTCTGCATATCCATCTTGAATCTTATGCTTGAATTTTGCTCGTTTTCCTCTCACTGAACAGTATTTGTTTTCATTAATGAAATAAAGATGTAAACATAAACTCCACTAAGCTGTGCTTTCTACAACAGTATTAAGCTTAAATAGAATTTTTAGTAAAAATAAAAATAAACTAAGTTTTGAACTAATATCTAAGTATACTTCAGCTGACTTCTAAGTGTATTGTCATTACTGTTGCAGTATAATTTTGGGCCTTTAAGGGGGATAGATTTAAATTTGAGCTTTTATCTTATTTTAATTTTTCCCATTAGCCTTGGTTGCTGAACTGTTAAAGTATTAGACCATGTCAGTTGATATATACCATACATCATACTTCACTCCTCACCATTCCCTTGGTAATTGTAATTTTGGGAACTTGTATCTGTTAACAATGTAATCTTTCTTGTCCACTATAATATTTTTGGTTTATTTCTTAATCATATATAGAAATGTTATTAATAATTTGAAATGTCTCCATAGTTGATGAGTATGGTTATGTGTTTTTCAGACCTGAGATATTATGGTGGAAAAGAACAGATTCAGAACAGAACACAAAGCAAGA